>PVJA010004160.1:0-88486 GCA_004027025.1 Myocastor coypus | reverse complement strand
AGCCGGGCGTGGTGGCGCACGCCTGTAATCCCAGCACTCGGGAGGCTGAGGCAGGAGGATCGGTGTGAGTTCGAGACCAGCCTGGGCTACAAAAGTGAGCTCAATGCCAGCCTGAACTGCATAGTGAGACCCTGTCTCAAAAAAAAAAAAAAAAAAAAAAAAAAAAAAAAAAAAAAAAAAAAAAAAAAAAAAAAAAAAAAAAATTCTATAAAACACTGTACTTGGTTTCAGGATAAATCCTGAGGGGACTTGACTGACTTTGTCAGAATCAAAAGTTACAGCTCTTGTTACATAGGTCTTGCTTTAATTTGGTCTTAACCATCCAGCGGAAAAGTTTAACCATGAGGAATAAAAAGTAAAACCATATTAATATGATGAACTGTAAAAGGCCAAGCCAATAGCTTCCAACATTGGCAGTTCTGCTGATAACCCACTACTATTATGGAATATTGGACTATGCAACAACTGCTTTCTCTTAACTCAATATCTGTACCAATAGTGTTTAGAAAAGTTATCATGTCTGCATCTTGTTCTCTGATCAACTACAATGAAGACAACAATGTGCATTGTATTAATTATTGTGATTGTTGTACTAACCTGCTTTGAAACTGCCTCAATGTTATTTTTTCTTATTAAAATTAACAAAATGAAAAAAAGTAAGTTGTGAGACTGTTGAAACTGTATTCTCTTTAATACATAAAAGTGTCTACATTGGCAAATACATAAAATATGCCAAATAATAGCAATTCTAAAGAGGAAATTTAATTGTTGGTGCTTGGTTTGGAAATTTGGTAAAACACTGACAGAAAAAGGAAAGAATAGTTAGCTCATGGCATGAGACTTTTAATCAAACTCTTTTCAGATTGTTAAGGTTAAGACTATAATATAATTATTGTATAATCCAAAGTAAAGCTTCAGATTTCTAGTGCTTCTTTATTTTTCATGGTAAATCATTTGAGAATGTTCTATCTCCACCTTATTACTGAATTAACACATCTTAAAAATGTGATACAAAAATGGTGCTGACTGAATAGGTAAATTTATAATGGTTAAATTGGTAATCTAATATGGACACAAAGTTGGAAGTGTAGGTATATTTTCAAACATAACACTAAACAATCACTTTGTGGGAAGAATTCCTGGGTTGACATTCTAGGCATCTTCACTTGAACTATCAAGCAAAATCCTTTCTACCATCCATAGCAGGAAAGACTGTGGGCTTAGTCTATTCATCAGGACTCATTCCTACAACTGGGACAGGTTCAAAATTGGGGAATAAGCCTTAGTCAGAAGCAATCTGAGTGGAGCCTGCTAAGTTGGAAGCTGAAATGTCACAGGATTTCTCTTCCTGCTAAGCTGGAAGGATGCACCATTAGCCTTCATTTTCCCTGGCCATGAAGGACAGTGCATTGGCCAATGAGAAGAAGGGGGACAAACAAAGCAGGAATGTGGCAAAGAGAAAGGCTGGGTGGAAGATGAAGTTGAGAACGTATGAAGGGCACATGAGAGTGAGTCTGAGCATAAGCTGGAGCAGACATAAGCACGTTCATGGGACTATATAGCCTAGAGTTTCCTTCAGGAACAGAAGTTAAAGAGCACAGCAGAGGTCAAACAAATTACGAATATTTCATTAATGATAGTTTGGAAAATCCACATATGGATATGAGCACAATATCACATAGCAAGGGATATCTGAAAAGGTGCCAGTCACTAAATCATGATATATGGCTTCTTGTTTCTTCAGTTTCCTTAGAAGAATTTCTTTTGATAACCAGGTATATGGTAATTTTTCCATAAATGTTCCAGTTCTAGTATTTTCAAAATCTAAGCTTAAAATATATATATATATACTTTAAAAATATATAGCATATATGATTTGGAGAAAATAACCTACATCTTGAAAAATTTTTATAGAGTTAAGCAACATGGCAGAGTCATTATTTACCAAATACATATTAAGACCGACTTTCCCTGGCCTCAGGTGGGAGGGGAAACATGTAACCAAGTCAACAGGGTGAGCTGTGAGCAGAGTCAGGATGTGGTCATGCTTTTCCCAGTTTGCAATTCATGTTCTCGTGTTTTGCTTCCATGTCCATGTGATGGTATTTCTCACTTTGAAATTTTTTCATTAGTACACATTTAGGCCGAACAATGACTACATTAATCTTCAACAGTTTATAAAATATATATGACATATATATAACGTTATTCTGAGTTATAGCCTGGCTTCCTCTTCCCCCTTCACCAGATCCTTTCTAATCTCCACAAAATCTACCTCCCTGTCTCCTACTAACTCTTTTTTATCCTTCCTCTCTCTCTCTCTCTCTCTCTCTCTCTCTCTCTCTCTCTCTCTCTCGCTTGCTCACTCTCTCTTTGAGACAAAGTCTCAGTATGCAGTTCAAGCTGTCCTTGAGCTCACTCTATAGCTCAGGCTGGTCTTCAGCTCTCAAAGATACTCTTGACTCAGGCTCCCAAATGCTGGGATTACAGAAGTATACCAACACATAGGGCCTTATTTTTCTCCTTAAATTATTTACATTGGGGTTTCTCATACAAGGGAAATCGTGCAATATTCATCTGATGTATCAAATTAAGTTCAGTTAGCAATATGATCCATCTATTTTCTTAAAATGATTCAAATCTACTCTTCGTTATGGATAAGTAACACTCCTCTTTGTATGTATAATTCATTTTCTTTGTTCATTCATCTGTTGACCTGTATATAGGTCACTTCCATAACCTAGCTGTCATGATTTGTGCTGGTACAAGTAGGGATATACATGTAACACCTCAAAATGGTATAGTGGATTTAACTCATCCAGGAAGCTATCCAGAGTAGATGAAGCCTGATGAATTGGAATTTCTACTTTCTAGTTTTTACCATCTACACATTAATTTCCAGTGTTTACATTGGCTTACATTCTCATTTACAATGTAAATGGTTCTATTTTTCTCCATAATGTTCCTACATTTGTTGTTCTTGGGTGTTTGGTGAGAGCCATTAGTATTGGAGTATGATAATAACCAAAGATATTGAATATTTTTTCATGTACTTATTGTTCAGTTGTACTTTTTATGAGAAATATTTTAATTATACATTTTTCATTGGGTCTTTTATTTTATTTTAAAATTTACTTATTTATTTGTTTATTTATGATTTGGCTGGCTCAGCCTGTTCTGGAGGTGGGACTGATACAGCATGTGGCACTGGGGATTGAACCGAGTTCCCTGTGGTTGCCTAAGCAGCCGCTTTAGACCACTGAGCTATCTCACCAGCCCAGGATCTCTTATTTTGAGGGATACTTTTTTTGAGATCTTTATATATTCTAGCTATTAATCCTCTGACTGAGAAGTAGCTGTTTAACAGCACTGTTCATTAATTTAAACTGTGTCTTTACTCTGCTGGCTACTGCCTTTGTGGTAAGAAGCTTTTTAATTTGATATAACTTCATCTATTGATTCTTAATATTTTTCTTGTGCTTTGGAATGCTTTTTGGAAAGTGAGTGGTTGGTCACTATTATGGTTTGTGTCAAGTTGTGCTCCCAAAGCCTCAAGAAGTCATGGGACAGCTTCTAGAGTTTGTGATTGATTTTTGATCCAATGCTGGGATTTTGGGTGTGAGGAAGGGTGATCTGCATTACAATGTAAGGAGTGGACAGAGACTAGCTAGCTGCCAAATTTGCTGCTTCTCCCTTTGCTTTTTGATCTTTGCTTCCATCATGAACAGTTGCTCTGTGCCATGTGCCACTCTTGGAGCCAGCTGAGTATGGATTGAAGCCTCCACTGACTGTGAGCTAAATAAACCTTTTTCTTCTGTAATTTTGGGTGTTGGGTATTTTGTTCCAGCAGTGAGAGAAGAGTAACTGAGACAGGCACCTAGACTTCTGAAAGCTTTCCATGAGGGAAAAAGAAACCCTTATTTTCTTAGGAACCACACAGTTTTGTAGTTACTTCAACAATGCACTATACCATGATTTCTGTTTTCACTAATACTTACTTTTTTGCTCCCCATTTTTTATTGCTCATAGGATTTATATACATAGTATCTGAGTTAAAAATTTTGAAAAAATACAAAACAGCTTCATTTAAGCATTAATTTCAGAAGATATATAAATATAATTTATGGAAATTCTATTTTCAAGAAAAAGATAGGGGTTTATAACGTGCAAATGTTTCACAATTAACTGTTGGTAAAACTGCACCTCAGATATTGTTTGACTAAGTTTAAAACATTTGAATATTCTCTGTAGGTTAGCTAGTAGCTATGCTCACATTAATTTGGTAGGATAAATCAATATCTTTCTTGATAAAGTAGACTTTCTCCTACTGGTTTGTTTTTTGTTCCTCTTCACTACTTTTGTAATGATGACATATCTATATAAATCATTTTAGTGTACTGATGAGTTTTCAGTTGTTATATATCTTAATAGATATATAAAATTTGCATTTTTAATCAGTCTATCAACTATTTCACTGAAATCACATATATTTATGATAAGAGCAAATTAATCCACGGTGTCAACTGACTGTCCCTGATTTGATATTCTCTAGCAAATTATTGGACAATGATTATATGGAAAAAGTGATTCTGCACCAGAAACATATTTTAAATATTCTAGAAAAGTTTCTTGCCCAGTACCTTCCAAATTAAATTTTTTGGTTTTTTACTAATTTTAGTCCAAAATATCAAATTCACAAGCTACAAGTAGTACTAACTGGCAATAGAACCAAACTACAGAGGACTTCACTCCAAGAAGGACAAATGAAGGTCTTCAACAGTGTAGTTGAAATCATTTTTCAATTTCAAATGTCCGAAGTGGAGAAATAAACAGCAGAAGCAACGCTGTCACCAATTAGGTTGCAGATTGATGAATAGAAGCACGGCTGTGCTGGGACTTATATAACCAGATTCACTGATATATAAAACTCTCAAAATCTTCTGTTCTCTTTGTCTTTTTACTTACATTTCCCTTATTATTGTACACATTAATTATGTAGGCTTACTCACTAATTTAAGCAGTAATTGACATGAACACTACCTCAACAGATCCCAATTTAATATACTAAAAAGATAGTCAAGAGTTTGATCTTTACATAATGGCTAGATTGATAAATTATTTTCTAACTATGTAACCCCCAGCCCCATTGAAAGATGACCTTTCTGCAAACCAGTGGTGGCTTGGGAATGCCTAAGGGTCAGGGGCAAAATCTAGTTGTCTCCAAAATCTAGAGCGAGCAAATACTCTAGATTCTCTGTATCACCTTAAATTTTTTTTTTTACTTAAGTCTCCTTTGTAAAACAACTCATTTGTATGTAATTTACAAACAGTATCATGTGTACTTAAGGT
This sequence comes from Myocastor coypus, assembly GCA_004027025.1. NCBI lineage: Eukaryota > Metazoa > Chordata > Mammalia > Rodentia > Myocastoridae > Myocastor > Myocastor coypus. Next base: position 83,137 of record PVJA010004160.1, on the reverse strand, counting down.
ATACAACATATATATATATATATATATATATATATATGCATTCCAAAATGATAATTAAGCTAATAAACATATTCATCACATCATACTATCATTATATCTTGTATTTGTGGTGAAAATATTCAAGATTTATACTCAGTGAATTTTAAATCTACTATAAGGTATTAAACACCATGGTCAACATTAGACATCCATGTATAAATAAGACTTTGTACCTTTTGACTGATATCTCTTCAGTTCTTTCCTGATTTCTGACCACCGCCATTTTTATTCTTTGCTTCTATGAATCTGCCTACTTCAGAAGCCACATATTGTATAAGCAAATCATGTATTGCTTGTTTTCTGTGCATAGCTTATTTTACGATCTAGTTTCATCCATGCTGACACAAATGGTAGGATTTCATTTTGAAGGATAAGGAATACTCCATTATACGTATATCCCACATATTATTTACACTGTCATCTGCCAGTGCATATTTAGGTTGTCCCTACTCCACTTTTTGATGGCGCTGCTAAATGTGCTTCTTCCCTAATTCTTCTCTGGGCGATGTGCACCAAAATCCACCACTTCCTGGGGGCACGTACTCTCAGAAGAGAGTGCTCTTTCACAGCAAACACCTCTCCACTCCTAACAAACATATCCGTAATTTAAAGTGACACTAATTTATTTCACAAACACTACTTCATATATCTCTGTGCTGGTTCTGCTTCACAACAGAATACACAAAATGATATAGTTCTTACTGTGAAAGAAGTTATAATCTAGTCGTAATAACATGGAAATTGATATGTTAAACATAAGACAGTAAATTACCTTTACTGTAACATAATTAGAGGCTAAGGAGATAGCTTGTGCATAAGCACCTGCCTGGCAAGTGCCAGGTCTGGAGTTCAACCTATAGTATCATAAAGAAAAGTAAATTATATGGGAATGGCATACAGAACATATCACAGAAATACAAAAAGAGGGAGCAAATCCAGTCAAAAGAGGTTCTAAATGAAGTTTCTCAAATCACCCCAAATCAAAAACTCCCTTTCCTTTTGTTTTATCTCAGAATTTTCCCTATGGATATATATTATATGATGAAAACAGAATCTGTAGGGCCAGATAGCATGGGGCCTGAGCTCAGCTCTGTACATTGCCTACAATTATGACTTCATGAAGGCTATGTTCCCTTTGTATGCATCTATTTCTTTGTATCAGTAACTTGTCTTTAGATGTTGGTGTGAACAGTAATTGCATCAATGCATTTGAACACTCTTACGAAAGTGCCTAATAATAACTAGTCCTTTGGCTAAAAATTTCTCCTCTTTATTATTTTTTTGTTAGCATAAATAGTTTAGTTTTAAAAACTGCTATTGTCTTCATGCAAACCTCAGAAACTCAATAGATACTTCTGGACCATCTATGGAATCTGGGTTCTCTCTCTTCAGTTTGAAGCCCCCCACTTTGCCATGTTTCATTTGTACTGAAAAGTATGTACACTGTCAGGCACAAAATGACGTCATGTGGGTGTTCATCAGCACTACCACTGCGAGTGAGGAAGAAAATTACACCTCCAACTTCAATATATAAACTGAATTTTATTTAAAAATTTTTGTCCTATATGATACATGTAAAATGAGCATGTTATTTGCAATATATATGTGTGCTGAAACATACATAGAGGGCCAGGGAGATAGCTTCGGGGACTATGCATCTAGTGCAGGGATAGTGGTTTGATTGCTGGCGCCGCATGCCACGCAGGCCCAGCCCCTGGGTTCTCTGAGCTGGCCAGCGAATCATGACGTGGTGGCACACACTTCTAATCCCAGCACTGGAGAGGCTGAAAACAGAAGGGTCACTACAAGTACCACGTACATAGTAAGATCTATTAAAAAATACATAATAAAAATACTTTAAAAATCATGTACAGTATATGTTTCTCTTGGCCCACTCTATGCTGATGTAACAGAAAAACATGCAATACACAATTATTTCACACAGACATATTGATCCTACATATTGTAAATTCATTATTTTCCAGTGCAGCTGTTACAAAAATTTGAGAAGTAAATTGGTTAACTCAAGTGGATTATCTCTCAAATGAGCCAGCAAATGTTCTGAGGAATGATTATTGTATACCAAGTATGGGTCAGGGAAATTTTGAAAATCTAAAGTGATATAAAAAGCTCTGCCTCACTTCATAAATCAGGACTGTTAGTAAAAACATATCAGACAGTAATTGTATTTGCAAGTGTCAACCTCATAATAAATGGAGGACCACAGTGTGCTCTTACACAAACTCACCAGATAGATCTATTTACAGTATATCTCTCTATAGCATACCTCTGGGTGTTAGACTTTAAATCAGTTAATTACTACTGATTCCTAATTATTCCTAAAGCAGAAGAAAAAATAATGAATACAAATTAATTTTTGGAAGCATATTAGAACTCTGGAGATAGGAGTAGAGCAGTAAAGATTTTGGAATAAAAGGCATTTGTATGCCTTTTTCTCCTAACTTATGCTTGAAATTTTGAATAGGTTGTTGATTCCCGAAGGAGAGCAGTATAGGAAGCACCGCGCCATGTGAGTCTGATTTCTGAGGTAGCCCATGACACCACAATTATACCACAATTGTCTCCCATGAGGAGACAAAGCACACTATTTTTTGAGGTTCATAAATTACATATTTGTTCAGAGAATAGCTGTTATACTCACAATTAATTTAAATTGAACGTGGGGGTAAAATGAATAAAAGCCCACATTCTATCATAAAGTCAGTTACAAATTGCACACATTCTGAAAATGAATTCAATGTAAAAACTACAGTGTAACAAGTATTATTATCATTCATTTAATACTATTTCTCAGGCACTTGAAAGACATCTGATTCAATCTTCCATTGTCCCTTCGATGCAGATAATTATTATGTCTGATATGAAATTTAATTGCATTAAACATTGCTAAAATTCTCACAGCTAGAAAATGATAGACATAACACTTAGGACCAAGACCGTCTACCTGCATATTTGTCCACAGCAGCTAGATTTTTAATCAGAAGCATTTGGGAGAAGGGAAGAAAAAGACTTAAGTGACTTCAGACAGCTCTACATAAGACACAGGCAGTAAATACAATGAATGGTGATGAGAAGTGCAACTTCATAGCTACAAAGAAGCCATGGAAAATTGAAAGCTTATTCCTTTTCTTGTCATTCTTGTAACAATCAGAATAAGAAGCTTAATAGACACACACACACACACACACACACACACACACACACAACCTTTTAAAAGAAGGAAAACTGAAGTAATCTGTAACACAGATGGTGTATACATGTAGCAGTGCTGCATTTAACCCAGACAGAAGGACAGAAATAAACTGTTCCTCGCACAACCAAAAAGCAGAAGTATCATATATCATATCAGTCTATTAATTTGTCTATCCATTAATTCCTGCATGAATCTGTCATCATTCTTCACATAGTATATACACTTCTAAATTCTTTCCTAAGATATACAACACCCTTTTATAAGCTGTAACAGGCTATTCAGATAACACTAGATATTTTTGGTGGTGCAGAAAAAATGTATTTAAAAAGGCTGGGTTTTTGTGGACACTTAAGTCAGCATGATTCAAGAGTGTTATGGCTTCCACATGAAAGGAGATATTTTCTTAATATTCGTTAAGGAATCTATGGAATTTACTTTTTACATAGAAATAGAAATGACCTGTGCTGTCACAACCTCTTCTTGGAATATTGCACTTCTTTTTATCAAAGACTTCAAGAAAAATTTATTGATCATTTTAAAGAGTAACAACAGTGTATTCTAATGACTTTTGAAGGGAACAAACATGTTGAAGCTGAAAAGAAAATTTAAAGGAACTGTACCCACCGTGAAAGATTGAATGCTTGTGGTATAGGAGAAAAACGCCTGTCTTATTACTTTGTGTTCTTTTATAGCCTAATTTCTATACATTAAATAGTGCTTTTAGGGACAAGGAGTAGAATAAGCTCAGTAGAATAAGCTCTTGCCTGGCAAGCACAAGGTCCTGAGTTCAATCCCTTGAACCTCAAAAAAATAAATAAATAAATAAATAAATAAAAAATAAAAAATAAAAAAAGATGTTAGTTGAAAGAACAAAGTCTTCTTTTCTTTTTTTGGTACTGGGGATTGAACACAGGATGATCTTGCACTTGCCAGACTGGTGCTTATGTTGCTGAGTTATCTCCCTTACCTCCTAAGGAGCAACTTAAAGCTACTGTTGGCAACTAAGGTTTAGGTTGGCTTCAGAGAAGCTGTTCTCAGCTTCATCTGAATATACATTATTTAGTATTAGTTTTGCTGAGTAATTGTATTAAGAGTTTTTAAGATATTTCTTAATGCTAACACCGTGATCCCCATCACAGTCCTCCTTCTCACATTGACAAGTATTCATAAAATAATTTACCAAATTTAAAAACCAGTCTTTAAATATACTTTAAGTATATATCGTGAGAGTTTGCATTAGAATCTACATAGATATTTAACTTCTTATCTTGGAATCATTATAGCATCATTTCCTCTAAACTTTTTACTTTAATAGACCTGGTCAATACATGTTGGTGAAAAAAAATAGGCTGTGATGTGGAGTTACTCTTAACATCCATATACATTGACATATCGAGAGTACTTTTATCATAAAAAGGAAAACTCTACAAGAGAAACTGTTCTTTTAAAACTTTATTCTTTTTGAAACCTCCTAGCCGTGTACTTGCTTCATGGCTCTGTAATTACCTTCTTGACCCCTATAACCACAAGAGTAGAAGTGAACATGCGTCATGTGCAGTTGTACCAAACTTCAGGACCATCCATCTAGCCTTGTAACCGACATGGACACCATGCTAGGTAATCTGAGAGCTGCCAGGGTTTTCTGTCTTGCCTTTCTACCTCCTTCTTATGCCTCATATGAAAGTACTAGCCCCAAGACACTAAGTGTCTGGCTGAGTTAAGAGACAGACTCCATCCAGTACCACCAGTGTAAAGTAAAGCTGTTTACTGCCTCCAAATTCTGGGTGTCATTTCAGTGTTTCTTTCTTTTTTCTTTTTTTTTTTTAACTTTTCATGTTGAAATTTATTTTATTCTTTTTGTTGTTTTTGTTGTTGTTGTTGTTGTTATGGGTAGCTCAACCTGCCCTGAGGGTGAGGCTGGTGCAGCATGTGGTACCAGGGATTGAACCACGGTCCCTGCATTTACCTAAGCTTGCCTAAGCAGGTGCTCTAGACCGCTGGGCCATCTCACCGGCCCCTCATTTCAGTGTTTCTGCATGCTTTTGCACACTCATATGGATACATACATAAACATACTGTAGGGAATAGGGAGTTCATTATTACCAGGGGCAGCAGTATGTCTTATCATCTCCATAAAAAATAAGATTCATATCACTAATGATAAAGCACAGTGAAAGCCTTTGTAATTCATGCCTGAGCTATGTGCTCAAATTCAATATGATAAATTTACTCAACCTCATCTGGTGTATATACTTTTGTCAAATTCTAAGAGATGCTGAACCTGAACACATTTTGAATATGATAAATTTGACATGGTTGGAGAAAATCAATTAATTTAAACTACATCCTCTCAGTGTATCTTTCTGAGAATTTTAGAATGGAAATATGTTGAAAAAATCTATAAGAGAGTGAAAGATTGTATGCATCTCTTATAATTTGGATAATTGTTTTCTTCATGTTAGATTGTAAGGAGAATGGTGTTATAGAATCTATTTTGGGGGAGGTTGTTAGTACATGTTGTTAGTGTATGCAGTTTCCAGGCATCTTGAGGATGGTATATTCACTTAATACACAATTTATTTCTTTTATAATCCCCTTCCCCATCTCTCCGAGAAAGGCCTCATAAGACCAGCACAATGACCATCTCAACAGTGAACAAGATGTGTCTCGATAAATACCTAGGTTAACTTTGTCTTAAGAGGACTAAATTCTGTGAAGAACTGAAAATCAAGTGTGGGCCAGAGAGCAGGCAGTGCGTTAAAATGAATTTTAATGGGAAACTGTGTATGGTTAATGCTGGGGACAATTCTTTGTCTGATACAGTAAGATACTAATGTGAGGATGATGAGAGGGCCCGGCAGAAAGTCTATAAGCTTTGGCTGTGAAACACATGAGAATGTCAAAAAGGTGAAAGAAGAAATAAATGTAAAGCAAATAAAGGTAGAACTGGTGTAGAAAAAAGTTGGCCACAAAGAAAAATGAACTAAAACAAAGCATAAAACCTTAAAAAGGGAAAGATGTTAACCAGTGAAAGAGTCAAATCTCTCAATAAAAGACCTTGATAATTCCAAATAAGTACAAAGGAAAGGATTTTCTCCACGTGCCTCAATATGGGAGGGTGCATTATGACAAATGCAAAGCGTTCAAATCCATTTTTGTTTTCTCCCATAGCAGAGAAGAAATGGGCCAGCATTATCACTAAGTCCGTACTCCTTTCAAGGGGAAGTTGGAGACTAAGATTAGTCTGACAAAAGAGACAAATTCTCTCATCTGTAGAACATAGAAACACTGATCTCATAAAAAATGACAATAGAATGGTGGTTACCACAGACTAGGAAAGTTAGGTGGGAGGGCACAAATGAGGGAGGGAGGGAGGGGAGATGGGGAAATATTGAACAATGAACACTAAGTTAAATAAAAGCCTGAAATTCTGGTGTACTGCGCTGCTTAGTAGAATAACATAGATAGCTACTGTATGTTGTATGACCCCACTACCTTGCCATTGACCTTTGTGTGGTGACTTCTCTGTGGAAATGATCCTAAGGGCTCACTATAGATCTCCATATTTATTCAAGTAGAAGTTTGGTTTAAACGAGATTATTGTTTTACAGCAGCAGTTTGGAAAACCACATTAACAAATATCTATGTATTGGTCTAGATCACAGGGTCAACACCCACCCTGAACACCCAGGTCTCTACCGGTCTTCCTATTAGTACTCATTTTCACCATTCCAGGTGTGGTGTGGAACTTAAACCACCTAGTGTCTGTTCCAACTCATAAGCTATGATTCTATCAGTGTCTACAGCTTGAGATACAAACTGCAGAACCATAATGTATAACCAAATCTCAGGCATAAGAGCATTTATACATTCTATTTAGCATGAACACTCCTCAGGAGCAAAATGAAACAAAGATGTATCCTGATCATCTGAGTCATGAATTTGAAGTGGAACGGAAAGATTTGAAAATACTGCTCAGATGGAAAACTTTTCAGTACATACCTGAAAAGTATATACTGAAGTAGCAGTCTCTTCTGCTCAGTGATGTCTTATTGCACCAAGAAGAAAACTATTTAAGCAATAAAGCTATTGCAGCTCTTAGGCAGGGGGAAAAATCAGAAAAAAGAAAATCAGACTTTATTGTCTGTGACCTGAAGTTTTGAAGACAGACCCATTGTTTATGTGGACCAGTAACTACAAATAGCAGAGCTATTATGTTACATTTTGGTTTAACATATACATTATTTACAAGCTTAGGATTTTCCTATAATGACCTATATTTCTGAATTCCTGTGTTTCAGAAAATGACATTCCTTTTCATCTTCATGGGTTTTCAAATTTTGTTTCGTTTAAGGTTTTGAAGTTGGCTTGTCAATAAAAAAATAAACCTCTCATTGAAAAGGGAAATGATTTCTGGAATTTATGTGTTGCGAAACCCATGCTGACTACAGTATGATCAGATGAAGAGTTCCCATACCAACATCTATGTGTGAATTGAAAACCAAGCTGAGTTGTGCCACTGACAGCAACTTGCCTCATAGCCATTTCCTGGCCTGAGATGACAAGGTTGGGATAAATTCTGCTTCTCAATTTTAACATATTTTCCTTATGAATTACTGTTACCCTGTTGTCACTGTACTTTTCCTCCATTATCGTCCTTCTTTCTATCTACTTTTGCTGTTGGATAATTGATCCGAACTGAGGGTATGAAATACAACGAATGCATAGAAATTCTGAGACTATAGGTGGAAAATGGGGACAAGAGGACTTTGTTGATTCACATCAATTCTCCATCAGCCTGAATAGGTTAAATATTGATCTTAAGGTGATCATACTGAAAACTGCATCCTATAAAACATGTATTTTCTGTGTTTGTAATATTAAACTCCTTATTTACAGGTTTTATCCAGAAAGCTCTTGAATGTTACAAGAACACAATTTCTGTCATTAAGTTCTAAAAGAAACACAAGGTAGAAAAGAAAAAGCCTTTCTGCCCATTCATACATTGACTTAGTCCTTCAAAATATACTTCCTCAACTCAGTAACTCTTTCCTTTTGAATAAGTTCACTCCCTTTTCCCATAACTGTACTATGCATTTCTGTAGAGCTATGGAAAGAAGCAGTCAATGCTTTAACTTTGTTCTGTCTTTTTTCAATTGTTCGAACTTTTTCTCTTCTTAAATTCTTATGCATTTCTTTCTCTTTTTTTTTTCTTCTTATAATTCTACATGCATATATCTGGTAATATGAATAACTGGGTTGGAAAACAACATGTTGTATTAAAACGAATACTGTGAAATTCATATTATTTTGTTAAGTGAAATTCTGTATCATTTGTCATTTTTTTCTTTTTTAATTCTAATGACTTAGTGGGTGCAGAAAACCAAAGATGAATAACATGGGGCCAGTGAGATAGCTCAGTGGTCTAAAGTGCCTGCTTAGGCAAGCTTAGGCAACCGCAGGGATCGTGGTTCAATCCTTGGCACTACATGCTGTGCCAGCCCCACTGCCAGGGCAGGCTGAGCTGGCCATTACATAAACAAATAAAGTTTTTTTAAAAACATCTAAAAAAGGAAGATGAATAACATAGTCTGCTTATTTTCCACAAGCTCAGAATCTATCAGCACCAGCCAGGGGACCATGAACCACAGCGTAGTTCATCTGTTTCTGTTTGTATAATTACCTTGCATTTGGGGTACCGACAAGTAATCTGATGCCAGCCCATCCAGGGGAAGATTCATTTTAACTCTGTGTCATTTTATACCAGCCGGCTTCAATAAAGCTCTAGTGAATTCTTGAGATGAAACAGTGTAATATGGTCTAAACCATTTTGATTTTTGGAAAACTTTGATTTTTGGAAAAATGTTTCAAAACTAAATGAGGTTAAATCTAAATTCAACATTTACAAAACCCCATAAAATCAAGTTCTGTTGTAGGCATAATAAAGAAATACTTACAAATTGACCTTTTTAGAAGTGTGCTCAGTTAATGAGTATAGAATATTGTATCCTGGGCACAAAAGAGTAGATATTCACAAAAAATGTTAGTATAATGTTTCTGCATTCTATGCTTCTCCTCAAGAACTTAAGTATAGAAAATACTAAGCTGATTGAAAGCGGGAATGTAAAAAGATTAATTCAAGTTCTGGCCAGACACCAGCAGATTAAAGTGCCTGCTTAGGCAGATGCAGCGACCAAAATCTCCGTTTAATCCCCACCATGGTGTGTTGGTCCTGCCTCTGGGGCACAATGAGATGATGACTGAGACTGGGTGCAGTGGCACACACCTATAATCCTAGTCCTTTTTTTTTTTTTTTTTGTCTTTTTGAGGCAGGATCTCACTATGCAGTTCAGGCTGGCCTTGAGCTCACTTTTTTAGCCCAGGCTGGTCTGGAACTCGCACTGATCCTCCTGCCTCAGCCTCCCAAGTGCTAGGATTACAGGAGTGCGCCACCACGCCGAGCTTTGGGAGGCTGAAAACAGGAGGGTCACTACAAATCTGATCTGTGTAGTGAGACCCCATAGACCCTGAACTAAATATATAAAATGATGATGATGATGATGATGAATAATTCTATGGTTTGTATCTAGATCACCCTCTCCAACTTCATGTAATCATTGGGGGTGGCTGGATCTAGAATGGATGACATTAGGATTAAGGAATGAATGTGGGAATTTGGTGCAATGCTGGGATTAAGGGTCCCCCACTCTGGGTATGAGGGCTACATGCCCTAGGGTCAGGTACCCTGAACAGAATATAGGGAACAAGAAGGAGAGCTTGCTGTGCTCTTTTGCTGCTACTTCTGTTTGTCTGGTGCTGCCTCACACCTGACATATGAGGACCTGCCATGCTGCCCTACTTTGCAGCCAGCCAAATATGAAAGTAATAAGAAAAATAAGTAAGTGAATAATATGTGAGAAAAAAACCTTAAATATGATTTTATAATATTTTAGCCATGATAAAGGTCAATTGTCAAACTCAATTCTTAAGACTATATATGGACATATAACTGAGATTATTTATTTTATAATATTTTAAAGAAAACATATTTTGTATGCTTCATTTTTATTATACTAATTAAAATTGTATACGTCATTTAGATTGGATAAATATGACTGCATAAACTAATTCTTTTTTTTGCTTTTTGCCTTTTTGAGACAGGGTCTCAGTATGCAGTTCAGGCTGGCCTTGAGCTCATTTTTGTAGCCCAGGTTGGTCTCGAACTCACCCCAATCCTCCTGCCTCAGCCTCCCGAGTGCTGGGATTACAGGCGTGCGCCACCACGCCCTGATTGCATAAACTAATTCTAAGAACATTTTTAGTACTACAGTAGATATTTGCTAGTGAACAGTAAGAGCAAGTGCCCCCCACACACACAAACCACTATACTTCAGTTGCTCAGGTGATAGGTCCTCTTGTTTCTGTAGCTTAGAAGTAGCTGGCTACCGTGATGCCTAGATGGACACAATGATGCATAGTTTAAGAACCAGTAAAGACAGCTAAGTATGTTTCCTTGGTACTCTTTGTTGAAATCCCAAAAAAAACTCCATCCCTGGACCTTCAAGGCCTCACATTTAGAGGAATAATTAATTCCTAGTCAGTGTCTATTCAATGTGAAATAAATCTGCTCCAATCCTAGGTGTCATTTTGGTGACCACTGCTTGTCATTGTGAGACCATTTTAAAATAAAGCTTAAAAATAAGCAAGTAAACTCAGCTTATGTTGTATTATCAATATACAATTTTCATTCTTATACTATTACAATCTTTATAATATATTTGATCTACTTCTTAGTAACAATTATATGAAGAAATTCTCATATTATCTATAGTATGTATGGTAAGTGTATACATTCATTTTACTTCTATTTTAATTTTAGGTTTGTTTTTGCAAGAAATCCATTATATCTAAGCATATATCACAATTGAAATTAGCTTGAAACTTTCTTTTATAATTTTGTAATGCACATGTGATTAATGTGGTTCAATGTTTAATATATAAACAATATGCAGTATATCTTAGTACAGCACATTACTTAATGTGCATTCATATTACAGAAAAATATTTTCAATATTAAAATATTCATGTTATAAAATAGTTGATCTTAAGGAATCATATACTGTGTCTCAAAATGTTTTAAAAGTTACACAGGAAGTCATGCAAAGCAAAAATATATACTGTATTAACCTATTATCAAATTTTCCTATTATTATAACAAACCACGTCAAATTCAAACTGGGTATGGAGATAGACACCTGTAATCCTACGACAATGAGGCAGGAAGACTGATTGATTAGAATTTTGCATCCCACATCCCACCTGGGCAGCTTAGTAACTTAGTTAAACCCTGTTTAAATCTTTCATTCTTAAAAGCATAGCGATTTAGCTTGGAGTAGAATCCATGTTTTCAATATCCAGTACCACCACCACCACAACTACAGTGGCAAGTCACTTAAAACAATCCACAGGTTACCTTAACTGGAGGTCAGAAGTTCCATGTGAATCTCATTGGGTAGCATCATGGTTTGGGAGCCCTGTTCTTTGTGGAGGTTTACAGGGAATCTTTCCCTACTGTGGCTCAGTCTCCTCTCTTCAAACCTAGTAGTGGTCATTCTTGCCTTTCTCAGAATTCAAAGGCAGGAGCTGACTTCTTTCTCTCTTATTCACTGAGATAATTTTAGAAAACTACTTTAGCATTAACTTATTAGTAAACTCAATTCCATCTGCCACCTGAATTCTCTTTTGCCATGTAACATTCACAGGTTTTACAAATTAGAATATTTACATGTCTGCAAGCCATTATTCTGCTTACCACAACTGCTAACCATGGACTTTTACACCATACAGTTTTATGATATTTTTTCTTATAATTTAAACCTATTTACACATTAATTCAAAATTTATACTTCAAACACATGTACAAAGCTCTATTAAAATTTAATGGCAGCTAATTTGAGGATATAAGAAATGTCTTTTTTATGTATATTTATTTTATCAGTTTACTCTGATAACCTTGTATAGGGTTGCCTGATAAAATACAAGACATGTAGTTGAACTTTAACTTCAGAAGAGCAAATATATTTTAGGGTGTTATAAATATTGTATGGAACATATATATACAAAATGTTTATCTATTGTACATATCAACTAAAATTTAATTGGAGATCTTTAATTTCATTTAACAAATTTTGAAAATCTGACCGAATATCATTTTTCCAAACAGTAAGATTGGGAAATATTAACATAATATGTACTCTGTTCAATTGAGATATACATTAGAGTGCATATTTTTATCAGTATGGAACATAATAATAATGTTAATAACCTTCCTTCTATACATATTGGTACTTCCAAATTTACTTTATTATTCAATGACATTGGGGTTTTAGGATCTTTAATTTATAAAATATGATATGGCTCTTCTTTTTGATACCAAGATGTGGGCAGTACTACACATCAACAACAGGGAAAAGACTAAATTGACTAACTGTTCCAATATAACCCTAAGAGCTATCCTAAGAAGATTTGAAGCTAATGAGAAAAACGCAGAACTAAGGCTGCAATGAGCCACTCATAAGTAAAACATGCAGAGTACAGGAAACTCTGGTTTCTGGATGGTTCTGGGATCATCTCATAAAACCTCCTGTGGTGGAAAACTGGGATTCAAAATCAAATATATTTGCAACTGGAATAATTTCTGATAGAAAGCTGATTCCAATTTTTTTTTTTTTTTTTTTTTTTTTTTAGATTTTATGAATTTGGTACAGGGTCTCACTATGCAGCTTGGACTCATAGTGACTGATCCTCCTGTTTTCATCCTCCCCAGCACTGTGATTATAGATGTGCTCCATTATGCCTGGACTCTGCTCAGTGTGCCTGAGGGTGGGGCTGGTACAGCATGTGGTGCTAGGGATCAAATTCCAGCCCTTGTACTTTCCTAACAGGCATTTAGTCCACTGAGCTATCTCGCCAGCCCCCGATTCAGAATTTTAAATGACTGAAAATAAATATTTTCTTAACAAGAATCAGAGACATGATGTTGTAGCATGACATTTAACGTGCATCTCTGCCTTCCCCATACAGAGTACAAATCTGGGACTGTATGGCCAGAAGGAAACCTATTGCTGTAATAACAGATCATGTGGAACGCCTATTAGTTATTGCAATATTATACAAGGAATAATATATGCATCCGTGTCAAAAGTAAGTCATATTTTAAGGATTCACAATATGAACAGATTAAGTTTAAAATGTTGTTACTTATATCTGTACATATGTTTGTATATGAATGCTATAATACACATAAGTAACATGCAAAAAATATATACATTTCATACATATCTTTTTGTAAGATATGTTCTTAAATGGTTCTCAGACTAAAATTTCACTATGTATAAATATACTTTTGTAATGACAATAAACAACTGCAACTATTTTCCTTCAGAAAAATAAATTATTGTTTCTACTCTAAATTATAAATACTTCCTCAAAAAGTAATGCACTAATCATTTCCTGGTAGAAATATTATTAGAGTGTCAAAAAAAGAAAAAGGAAGACAATACTGCACTGCAGCGGGCCTATGGGGAAAGAGTTGCTGGACCAGAAGCCAACTGGTGCTGCAGCCCCCTCCACCTCAGTGGGTCTACCGGGAAGCAGGCAAAGGACCTGCAGACGACGGGGCCTAGCAGTCCACTTGCACTGGACTCAGCTGAAAGGAACCCAACACAGCAACAAGACCCAATCCAGGTCCTCCCAGTTGAGTTTGAGTCCAGTAGATCTAAACCTGGTGAGTTGAGGCATACTGCTAGGCCCAGCCAAACCCAGAATAAGGCTTAGAACTGCAGGAGATCCTCATAGCACAGAATTAGAGAAATAATGCCCTTCATAATGGCACCTAAAAAAAGGAAATATTTAAGAATCAATCAAGCAAAGGAAGCAAAAGATATATACAATGAAAATTACAGCCCTCTAAAACAAGAGAGATCAAAGATTTCAGAAAATGGAAAAATTATCCTTGTTCTTGGATAGGAAGAACAAACATTGTGAAAACTGCCATACTCCCATGCCATACTCCCATAATTGTTATACAGATTTAATGCAATCTATATCAAAATATCATCAATATACCTCACAGATCTAGAGAAAACATTCTTAAAAATCTGTTTGGAATTTACAAAAGTAGAATAGTAAGAGAATCTTGAGCAACAAAGGCAAGGTAGGATGAATTGCAATCCCTGACTTTCCATCTACTGCAAAGCTGCAGTATCAAAATCAACATCATACTAGCAAAAATCAGACCCAAAAGCTGGATCAGTGGACAGATTAGAAGATGAAAATATAACTACAAATACACATAACACTGCTTTGGGAGTGGAGACTAGTACAACCACTATGGAAAGTAATGGGGAGACTCCTCAGAAAACTAGAACTGGAAATCCCACTCAATCTGTCTATTCACCTTCTAGGTATTTTCCAAAAGGAACTGAAAGCATCATACCATCGCATTATATGTGAATCCATGTTTACAACAGCACAGTTTGTCATAGCCAAATCTTGGAAGCTACAAAAATGTCCATCAAATGAGGAATAGAGAAAAAGATGTCATGTTTTTATTCAATGGAGTATCACTCAGCTATGAAGACAAACTTGAAACCTTCTTAGGTAAGTGGATGTAACTAGAGGCTATACTCATAAGTGAAATAAATCAGATCCAGATAGGTAAATATGGCATTGTCTCCTGCTATAATTTGTCTCTAGGTGTCCACCCAAGGTCTCTTGCAGTCATGGGGCAGACTTCTAGAGTTTGTGATTAACTCATGATCCACTGGGCTTATGGATGAACCAAGTCTGGGATTATGGGTCTAAGTACTGTTGGAATTGTGAACGTGTTACACCCAGTGTGGGGTGGATAGCATGAATATAACACAAGAGAGATAGACTTCCCCTCTGTTGACAATTGCTGCTGCTACTCCTCCACTTTGCTCTCTTGCTGTTTGTCACCACTATGAACCCCTGCTCTCTGCCCTGTGCCACTCTACCTTGGCGCCAGCTGAGTATGGACTGAAACCTCCAGTAACTGTGAAATAAATAAGCCTTTCCTTCCTTCATTTTAAGTGTTGGGAATCTGTCCCAGCAACAAGAGAAGGGTAATTAAGACATCTGCCTAGTGTAAGAACCTGAAAGAATAAATAAAACCTGAAAGGTATAATATAATAGATATAGTAAAATGGAAAGATACTGAACTTAAAGATTACATAATAAAGATGAGAGAAGGGAGAAAAGATAGGAAAAAAAGGAAGGAGGGACCAACCTCCAAGTTTATATACAGGATGGCTGAGAAGATCATAGTCATAAAGTCCATCACGTTTTTAAATAGCAGTTAGGATTTAGAATTTTATTCTTAACTAACTCTGTATGATGATACCTGTGATCTGAGCATCTACATGGAGGGCAGAAATGTCCAATTCAAAACTCATGGCTGAATGCTTCTCATCTTGGTCTTTTTTTTTTTTTTTTTTTTTTTTTTTTTTTTTTTTTTTTTTTTTTTTTTTTTTTTTTTTTTTTTTTTTTTTTTTTTTTTTTTTTTTTTTTTTTTTTTTTTTTTTTAATGTAGTGTGGAGGATAGAACTCAGAACCTTGTGCTTGCCAGGCAGGCATTTATTTTACTGAGCTATCTCCCCAGCCCTTTGGTCTTCTAAATGTGTACCATTCCTAATGTCTCATCAGTTATTATACTCTTTAAAATAAAACAAAAAAAAGAAAAGGAAAAAATTAACATTTTTTAAAATCAAGTACCAATATTCAATTATTTCCTCAATTTTGCATAACCATATCTGTTAAACTGAGCAAAAAATTTGATGATAAAAACAAATAATATAAAAACCATTGTTAATTAGATATTTTGTTTTAAAATCTATAATATATGCATTGTTGTATGTTACCCTGCTATTGGCTTTTTTCTAAATTTGCTTTTGTTTTTACTCTTTAAAATAATAAAAAATTAAATTTTTTAAAACAGAGTAAAACAAATAATATGAACCAATGATGTTATCACATTTCTCTACAGCGATGTTGCAACCGTAGCAAGTTAACTAAAAGTTTGAAATCAATAATGATTGCCACTAAATAAACAGGCTCTACTTCATTAAACCCTTTGTAAATTTGAAATGTTTAGTGACTGCTTTTGGTGAGTTTTACACTGAAAGAATGTGGTACCACTGAAGGGTAAATTTAAATAGCAAAATTATAACCTTAAGATTTTCAAGTATGCAAATTCATTTCACACAGATAGAAAAAGTGGAGTCAGGAGAGTGCCATGGTTATTCATATTATCTGAGCATGGTGAATAAAGGATCACTACCACTGCAATCAGCAACACTGGCATAAGAAGGTCCAATAGTGCAAACCAGTCATAGGGCTAAACATTGTTTTCATCCCAATTTTACAGATGACAGCTGAGGTTTATAGTAGTAATATCTACAGCAATATCTAGTATGTGGCCATGGGAAGTTCAAGGCGACTATCCACACCCAAAATCCATGGCTATATCAAGGTTTGGAGCTGTTCCATGAAGTCAAACTGAATCGAATTGTTCAAAATATTGCTTAAAACTATTACACAATGTAATCAGTTGAAGTTTACTGTAAAATATTGTTTGAAACATAGCCTTTTAAAATAAGTAGGTGGGGCCTGGCAGGATGGCTCAGTGGTCGAAAGCGCCTGCAGGTGGCTGCAGGGACTGCGGTTCAATCCCCAGCTTCACATGCTGCGCCAACCCTGCCCTCAGGGCAGGCTGAGCCAGCCATAAAAAGAAATAAACAAACAAACAAAAGTTCTGAAACAAGAAAATAAAATAAAAATTTCAAAAAAATTGTTTAAAAAAATAAAGTGCATTTGAAAGGAAGACTATAATCTTTAAAAAAAAAAAAAATAAGTAGATATTAATATACAATGTTCACTAATATTTGCACAGAATATTTGTATAACAAGTTTCAGGAATTAAAATCATATTTAAAACCTAAGATAGGGGCTGGGGAGATAGCTCCAAGGCACAAGTGCCTGCTGGGCAAGTGCAAGGTCGTGAGTTCAAACCCTGGTCCCACAAAAAAAAAAAAAAAGAAAAAAAAAACCTAAGATAGACAGACAGACAGACAGACAGACAGACAGACAGACAGACAGACAGATGATAAGTAGACAGGTAGAAAGATAATCACTAGAGGGGAACTCTTCTTCCCATCTGGCTTTTATAGTTGAATTTAGACTTACCCTATCATGCTTTGCTTTTCCCCAAGTAAACAACATATTTTCTTGTTCATGATTTATGAAAGGATGTTAAAGCATCAGCTTTTTTTTCCAAGGCCATGGATTGAGTGGCATTAGAAAGGGGAAAACTCCAATGAGATAAAAACCAAAGGCGCATAAGGAAACTTGTTCTTGTCACTAACACTACAAATTGTCAGGAGGGAACTGCTTGGTAGACATAATATTCGCTGCTCCTCAGCGTTGTAGGAAAGCAATTTATGATACCACATTAACTGAAAGCACAAGGAAAATATGGTAGAAAGGGATAAGGAACTCAGTAATATGAGGTGAAATCAAGATCAATCTCAAGAGAGATTACTTTACACATTAACTTGTCCTGAGTCACATCAAAATTTTCCAGCCAGGAGCTCATGTATTTCTGCAAAGGAAAAGTGATGTGAATGATAAACAGTAACAATGAGTAAAATGTACCAAAGAAAAGTTTGAAAGGTTAAACTAGCAAAATCTGACCAACTGGGAAATGTCTATCAACTGTATCTTTCTCTCTCTCTTTTTTTTCCTTCTGTTTTATTTAGTTTGCTACCACGGGGTAAAGAATTCTAGAAACGAATGCACTGAGGGCCTTTCTTATTTGCCTGCCTAAAATACAAAGCTGAAAGAAGCAGATGGTGTAACTAGTTGCCCCTGGGGGCT
This sequence comes from Myocastor coypus, assembly GCA_004027025.1. Lineage (NCBI taxonomy): Eukaryota > Metazoa > Chordata > Mammalia > Rodentia > Myocastoridae > Myocastor > Myocastor coypus. Next base: position 64,929 of record PVJA010004160.1, on the reverse strand, counting down.
TTTCATAAAAGTAATTCAGATTCTGCATCCTCTGCTTGTATCCTGCTACGCTGATGGAACGTGATTGGTAAAGGTTTAAAGACAAATGTTCTGCCTTAAGTACATTTATTTTGTAAAATGCTTTGTTCATTTATTTTGCATCCTTTAATGCATATGCATAATAATCTTCATGTGCATTTGCTTAAAATTAGGAGATGCTTCTCAGTGGTTGACCATTTTTAGGTACATGGTAATTTTTTCTACCATAGAATATGGGAGATTTAGAGGTTTACAAATCCTCATTTTACTTGAGTTGAGACTGAGATTCAGAGAAGATAACTTGTTTGATCAAACCAAAGGGATGTTAATGAGACAAGAATTCTGATTCCTTGTCTCTCTACTCAGATACTTTCTTTTCCATTTTGGTTTTGATCTCACCTTATGGAATACAATGACTCAAAACTGACATTGAAATTCTTGCTACTGTTTAAAATTTACTTCAACAAACACTTTTAGCTGTAACTATTTGCAAAGAACTTTGACAAACACTGTGGAGCTGGTGAAAAGTGAGAGTAGGGAAGAAAGCAAAAGAATTATAAATGAAAGAGTAAATAAGAACCAGAATGTGGCTGGGGACATAACTGAGTGATATGTGCACCTACCTGGCAAGCACAAAGTCCTGAGTTGATCCCCAATACTGGGAAGGAAGGACGAAAGGAAGGAAGGAAGGAAGGAAGGAGGGAAGGAAGGAAGGAAGGAAGGAAGGAAGGAAGGAAGGAAGGAAGGAAGGAAGGAAGGAAGGAACAATAGTATTGTGAACTGGGAAGAAATCATGCAAACGGAAAGAGGGAAGTGGGAAGGGAAGGAAAGGAAAAGGAAAAAATTATGAAAATGGAAACAAAGTTTTGTAAATGGAGAAGGGAAGGGGACTTGAAGAAAAGAGAGGTGACCAGGAAAACAGAAAGCTCAGAAAGTATCATATACAACTACAAATTCCTGCTAATCAGTAGGATCATTATGTATACCTAAAATATAAAAGTAACTTAATCTAAAATAAAAATATAGTATTATTCACGCTGAAGTATTACTGAATGATGTACGGCTATAAACGCATCAAATAAACCACACAACCACATTTTTTTTTTTTTTTTTTCAGAATCAGAGTTCAAACTCATGACCTTTCACTTGCCAGGGAGGCACTTGTGCCATGGAGCTATCTCCCTGACCCCTAATCACAAATCTTAAAATTATGAAATTGTGAACATTCAGATAGAACCTAGATGTATCTAGAATTTATGAGGTTTTATAAGTTAGAGAAGATTTCACCAATTAATCTAGTAAAAAATTTGATTTCACTAAAATGAAGAGTGCTAGTGGAATGACAAAGTTTAGGAAGCATAGGCTTCTAGAGAGAATAGAAAAAAAATAGTTCTAGAAACCTTCATAGGACCACTGATAGCAAACATAACAATTTCTACACTTACTCCACCCTTAGCACTTAAACCTGTCTCTTCCCCACTCTGATTTACGATACCTCAAGGCAGACGATATCTGGCTCAAATAGTACTGTCAGTATTCAGTTGTAGAAGGTGTTAAAATAAAAAGTGATTGATTTAATAGGACTATAAAAAGAAGTGACACAGTACTAGCAATGTTGCAAAGCCTCCATGGTACAATTCTGTCATTTATGGTCAACTAGCAAACCTAGGAGATTTTTTCTACTTATGTAGAAAAGTGTCTTTCACTAACCCAGCCAAGTACTTAGTGGTCTGACATTGGGAATGGGGAATGAAAGATAGCAAGAGTAGAAAATTCAAAAAGAATCTGTAGTTTATTAACAAAAAGGCAAATTCTGGAAATATTAAAAGGAAATAACAATAGCAATTTCAAGTTTGAATCTCTGAAAAACATGTTTATAGGATGGAGAAAATAAAGTAGGAAATGAAGATAGAGGAAAAATATAATGTCATGTCTGAAAATCTAAGAGCTGGAGACAAACAAATTAAGTTAAACCCCAGGTTTATATAAATGCAAGATGTACTCACAAGTTTTCCATATCTATAAAATCTACCTCAGAGACTTAGAATCTCATTGAGGATTCATCTTTTAGAGAAGAGAGGAGATGACTTAAATAAAAAGAATGCAGCTTGTTTTCTGGCATATAAAAAGCACCCAGAAAGTAGTGAATACTTTAAGATAGACATTGATTTTAGGCAGCTTAGTTTCACGTGTTAGGTTGTGGATTGCTTTCACATTAGAGTGTTGGAGGGTTTCAGTTGACATTTCTGAACATGTGAAGGAGCAGAGATTAAGAACTCAGAAAAGCAAGAGCACAGTGTTTCGAGCAAATGTCATGTGAGTCATGAGTACTGCAAGGTAATGGTTTCTGGGAGAAAGACCAGAGTCTGAGCAACTCCAGGAAAAATAAAATGAGATAAAGAACCCAGAGAAACAAATACAGAGTCCAAGTAGTATACAGAGGAGGGTGTTATGGTTTGAGTATAGCTGTACCCCGAAAGCCTCACGAAGTTATGCGGCGGCTTCTGGCGGGATGGCTCAGTGGTCTGGAGCGCCTGCTTGGGGAAGCTTGGGCAGCTTCAGGGACCGCGGTTCGATCCCTGGCACCACATGCTGTGCCAGCCCTGCCCTTGGGGCGGGCTGAGCCAGCCATGAAAATGAGTGAATAAACAAACAAGGGTTCTGAAATAAGAAAAAAATAATAATAAATTTTTAAAAATGGAATCTGTAATTGATTATTGTGGAAATGGATGCTGCACCTCCCCTGCGGCATGGGATTTGCATTTCAATGTAAGGAAGGAAGAGAAGTTAGAGGCTTGAGCTGCTGCTACCTCACCTTTTGCTTTCTTGCTCTTAGCCGCTACCATGAAAGGTCGCCTTCTGCCATGAGCCTCTCTGCCTTGGAGCCAGCTGAATATGAACTGAAACCTCCAGTAACTGTGAGGTAAATAAACCTTTCCTTACCTCATTGGAGTGTCGGGTATTTGTCCCAGCAATGAGAGAAGAGTAACTAAGACAGGGGAAAATATAAAATGACTGACAGCGTCGGCAATCAAAAATGTATGCCTGTGCTTATACAAAAATAATCAAAATAATAAGCAAGGTGGGAACTGGAAGTATGAGAGCCTTTGCTGGAGATGTGACACTCAGAATCCTGTAGAGCTAGCTAGCTACCTCTCCTGAGCACTATTTTTCTTTCCACATTTGAACAGATGATTTTACCTACAAATTGTAATTGTCTCAAGCTGGTCATTGTCAGTTCTTAACAATAAGTACACAGTATATCCAAGTGTTCAATACATTGCAGTTTGATTGGATATTTTAGCATAGGGAAGGTTTTTATTGAGAAAGGGCACCACTGCAGCCATAAAGTGCCTCCTGATAGAAACATGTTAAGGTTTCATGGAAGTCCTACAGTCTAGCACTATTATTTTCAATTCAGTTCAGTTTGCATAGGTAAGAATTCTAGAGAAAACAGCTAGCAAGAGAAATACATGACATTTTATTTCACCTGAGAATCTACAATCTTCTATAAAAGCTGTGTGCATATATGTACGCGGAACGGGAATAGGTCTGTGTACACTTACAAAGGTTATGTAGAGATCTATACTCTAGGATTTGAGCAAATAGATAGTAAGAAATGTTTTGTTTCTTGGTACTTTGCCCAGGATACACTTGACTGAACACTTAGTGAATCTAAAATTCTAATATGAAAACAGGAAAATCACCACAAATTTTAAATTAATGTTTGTTTTTAAAACAAGGATAAAATATTTCATTTTTAAACAAACAAACAGAACTTAAAACCTGTGAGTGTCCGTGCTATTTGGTTGCCTGAAAGTGAATCCCAGTTAACAAATTCAGAATGCTCCCAACATGTAGAATCTTGCTAATTGCCTCATGGAGTCAATGCATTGACTATTAGAAAGTGATTTTAAAACTAAGGAAAGAGAATTGCTTCTGTCGGTAAGCCATCCACAATTACATGACAATAAGATACAACAAAAAAAGATAATGCTGAATAAATTTAGCAATGGCCATGGTATCTAGAGTCAATATCACCCTAAAATTAATCCAGGTATTAATTTTTCCTTATGTGTTCAAATTTAGACAACAAAATTAAAATTCTATGTTTAAATGGGATACATAATTTAGAAATAGTTTCTATATTCCTTTGCCTTTTTAAATTCGACTATCAAAATTTAATTAACTTGCTAACTAAAAATCATAAAGCACTAGATCTATTTGTCTACACATCTTTAGCTTTGCTTTTATCCACACAAACTTATTTTTAACCCAGTTTCACCAGCGTGGGCCACAATACAAACATTTATCTATTCTTGGGAAGTTGCCTTCACAAAAAGGAATTGTATCCTAGCATCATCAAAATGGAAAGAACGGGGTGAGTGCAGCTCAGTGGAAGGCATTAACCTGGTATCTTTAAGGGTCTAGGTTTAAGCCCATACAAAATGATTCTTTTGCTTCATTAGCCCAAACCAGAAAGAAACTATGGCTATTTTATAAGTCAAGTTGTGCCTAGCCCTGGTAGTCAAAGAAAAATATTCCATAGCAAATGTAATTATACACCTTACACTGCAAGTACTTTATCTCCCATTTGTTTTCTACTTCCAATTCTACTTTGAATGTCTTCAATATTTCTTGACTATATTTCTTTAATAAGCTTTTATCTCTTTTCTCTTATCATAGGACTCTATTTACCCAACACACCTCTGACAGAATGTAATACTATTGAAAATACATGAATTGATCATAAAGTATGTAATGTTCTTACATTTAAAGTAGTTTGTTATAGTGGAAGACACATTAATATTGTCTTGCCTGAAATACTCCTTCCCAACTCTCTCCCTCTTGCCAATTACTGTAACAGTCCTGCAAGTTCAGTATCTGAATGTCTGTGAGCTGCAACATGTGGCCAGTGCCAACCAATAAAAAAGCAGGCTCCTCAAAACTTTTTGATATGTTCTCATCCATCCTACTTATCACAACATGAACTGGGAGACTTCTGTGTCTTCTCTGAATCAACATAACTATGAAAATAAACATTTAGAATAGCTTCCGGCCATGATGGTTCAACTAAAGAGACCTACGAGGGACAATTATCTGAACTGCTTCATAAAGCAGTCAGAGAGCCGAGGCATGGTGGTGCACGCCTGTAATCCCAGGACTTGGGAGGCTGAGGCAGGAGGATCAGTGCAAGTTCAAGACCGCCTGGGCTACAAAAGTGAGCTCAAGTCCAGCCTGAACTGCATAAAGAGACCCTGGCTCAAAAAGGCCAAAAAAAAAAAAGAAAGAAAGAAAGAAAGAAAGCAGTCAGACAGAGCAATGGGATAGGTGTGCGCAAAGTGAAGGGGACTGTTGTGAGCACGACTGTGTTTTTTACTGTAATACTTCTGTTTAAATATTCACTGTATTTTGTGATCAAATACTTTGACTGTATTTACATTTTATTATTTATAATCATATAAAAGACACTACTTAGCAAGAAAATAAGGGTACGAGGTCATCCCACTCCTCTAGCAGATCTCCTAAAGTTCAAATAATTTTTCATTCAGTTTCACATCATTACTGCCTGACTTTCCTTTTACTGAATACTTAGCCCATTGTTCCTATTATCTGGAAGTCTGCTTCCATTTGATTCTCTCCATATTTCAAGACCTAGTTTAATTCTTACCTTTCTCATGGAGAAATCTTCATTGCTCACAAGGACACATCTTCTCCCCACCAGCTATATAGCTACATAGCTATGTAGCTTCTCCTCAGCCTATGTCCTATGACCTCACTGCCTTGCTTTGCCTACACCCCGTGTAAGTGTGCTTGATGTGAGACCCAAGATAACCTTAAAAGACAAAATTAAGCAAAACCTGGTAAAAACTTCTTACTCACTTGTGCATTCCACACACACCAAGAAAAAGGCTTTGTATATGGGAAATGTTCACTAGATAAATTTGGGGAGATAAAGTCACCAGCTATAAATTGATATTAATGTGTGGCCTCTCAAAATTATTTATCTTTCCATTGCATTTTCTACAAAGAAAAGACAATTCCTAAATAATGTGTAATGACCAAGGATTGTTGAGCAATTTTGTAAATTCAAAACCATTCATTTTTCATTCATGCAAAAGATTTTAATTTCAATTTCTATTTGTAATTTTAGATTCTAAGATCATTTTTGTAGTCAGTAGTGTCCTTTGCCACAGCAACCTACATGTGCGTGTTCAATATTTTCTTAATACTTTCTTAAGATGATGATTTCCAAAACATTCTATGTACTGTGAATTATTTCTAATATCTTTTTCTCAAGAGCAACTCTATCTTATTTTTCAGTTTCTTAATTTATACTGTTGATTGTCTTCATTATCTTATAATCTACAGATGTTGATGGCTAGTTATGATTTTGCATTCAAACAATCCAGGCACACTCATTATGATTACCCAGGCAAATAAAGTTAACTAATAGATCTTACTGTCTTCATTGGAAACTATAAATTTGTGAGTTGATGACTGTTTTACCTGAGTAACTTCTCTAAAATTTCATGAATCCTGGCAGACAAGGAGACCTGGGACTCATTCTAGGAGGAGCTTGTTCTAGCAGCTGAAGCATCTGTTCTGGACAGAGTTCTACTTCCTACCCTTCCCCACCTCCATCCAGGTCTAAAATCAAATTACCTCAATGTCTTTTCCTTTTTCTTTTCAGTGTTTTATGCCCCCACAAGAAATCTTAAATCAGACAATTTCCATTCTTTACAGATTATAATTTTAAGCTCACTCACCTGGCAATAAAACTGGAGCAGAAGGGGCAGTGAGAGGCCCAACTGGTGCAGGCGCCCTGCAGTACAGTCATGTGAGCACCTTCTGAAGGCCTCTGCCATGCCTGCTCCAGGTTTTTGTTTATTCTTGATTTAAAATTACTTGGGACTTTCCTATGAAGCAATTAAATTTCCTGGGGAGTTATTTCTGTTTTAATTTCTCCATAAATCTGATTCCACTGGCTTTTCAAGATTATCTCAAGCTGATTTTCATGTATTGTTGGTTTAAATAATAACATGGCTTGTCTTTGCTCCCCCCTTACCCTCCCTCCATCACTGTCTTCTATCACTTTACTTTCACTTTAAAGGGAAGAGATGTGTATGTTTGTGTCAATATTTATTCTAAGCCTAACCCAGATTATTTATTTTTATATTTATTTTAAAATCCAACAGTATCCGCTTTGCATTCATTTTTTTTTATTTTCATTTATTTATTCTTTTAGCACTGGGGGTTGAACTCAGGTCCTTGCTCTTGCCAGGCAAGTGCTAATTCTATTGAGCTAGCTCCCCATCCCTCTGCACTCATTGTAAATAGACTATAATTTAGGTTAATATTTAGGTCGATACTTTTCTATCTTAAGGAGATTAGTGTTAGCCCACTGAAAAACATATATTTTATGTTTTTCCCAGCATAAAATTGTATTTATGGTTTCAGCCAAAAGGAACTATTTGTTTTTAATCTGGTCTTTCTAGAATGCTGTGTATTTTCTTGAGATATCATCAATTGAATCAAACTATGGTAGTTGAGGTTATAATAGGGAATTTAGCCATGAGGTTCTACACAATCTGGGGTATCTTTGTTTTATCAAAGTAGAAAACAACAAAACAAGACAACTAAAGGTATTTACACAACATTCTGCTAAGCATCTTTTATCAACTCCATGCTCCCTGGGTGTCTTGGTTACTTTGTACTCATTGCTAGGACAAGTACCTGACACTCAAACTGAAGGAAGGAAAGGTTTATTTAGCTCACAGTTTGTGGAGGTTTCAATCCACATTTGACTGGCCCAAGGCTGAGTGAAACAGAGCAGACAGCATCCAGTTCATGGTGGCAGAACAGCAACAATCATGACAGAGGAAACCGACCAACCAGGGCAGCAGACAGCAATAGTGCAAATCTGTCTTTCTATCTCTCTTTTTATATTACAACAAGCTCTCTGCCTTAACCTATCCACCTTAGGCTACACCCATAATCACAGAAGTACTTAAAACACATAATCCCAGGGATCATGGATCAAGTCTGAAACTCTAGATCAGTACTAAATCACATAATCCCAGTGACTCATGAGTCAAGTCTCAATCTATAGAAGTCCCTGCCCCATGACTGCATGAGCCTTTGGGGGGACAACTAGACATAAACCATAACACTAAGACTCTGCAAATATTCACATTTTAATCTTATCATATCTAGTATCCAGATTTCTCAACAGAATGCAAATAACTAAACCATTTTGGATGAGATGCTTCAGGTCTAGGAACATGTCCTATGGTGAATACTTAGTGGCCTATCTGATTTTTTAGTTTTTACTTAATCTTCTATTTATGTACTTATTTGGCACAGGGTCTAGCTGTACAGCTTGGACTCATGATCCTCCTACCTCAGCTTCCTCAGTGCTGGGATTACAGGCATGCACCAGCACACCCAGTTTCAGCGGCCTACATAGCATGGGCCCTGTACCACATGCAGTGCTGGGGATGGAACCCAGGTCCTTCAGCTTGCCAGGTAGACACCTAGACCACTGAACTGTCTCCTCTGCTGTACCTGATGAAAATATTGTAATTTGGACATACAAAATTTGAACCTTTTTGTAAAAATTAATTTTAATATTTAAAACAGATGAATGAGAAAAGAGCACAATGCCTCCCAAAACCACTTTCTTCTTTTATATAGTCTTAGGCCCTACAGCTTCCTCAGAGCCATGAAAAACAGTAGGATTATGGAATCCAAACAGGGTTCATGGAGCAAATATTCCCTTACATTGTTAAAAAAAAAAAAAAAGTAGGAAATTACCTCTAGTCTGTAAGGATGGAAATTTTCTATAGCAATAATATGTAAAACAGAAAACAAACAGTCATAAGCAAGCCAGAATTCCCAAGAAAGGCTACTTAAAAACCCTGTCTATATGTGTCACAGGATCACCTTATCTTATTTTTCCATCTAAATTTGGCAACCATGTCATTTTAACTAACTGCACAAATGTGATCTATTAATGCTTTCTTTTCTTTTCCCTTTATAATTTTTTACCTTTGCCAGAGTAGGTCGCCACTATCTGGTATAACGGGCCTTGCCCAGAAGTAATCAAATTGAGTGAAATATGTGAAATACGTGCAATAGCCCTATCACCTGGGACGATACTGAAGCTTTCAAAGGGAACTGCCTCAAATTACCATAAACAGGCAAGCAAGAAAAACGCTATACACGTCCAGCATGGCACCACAAAGTTAGAAACAACAATTACAGTACAAGAGAATGCACTGACAATCGTTTCCAATGCTTTGTTTTCTAAAGAAATAGAGAAATACAAGGAGACAGTTGTGGCTTGGGAAAGACCTCTGTTCTGATCTGGTCTGGATATTTCTTCTATTGCTCTCCAGATTGTACGATCACTCTTCTCCTGGGTTCTTCATGCTCTTCTTAAATGATCCGGACTATTCTTTGGGGAAAGAATCTTATTATTAATCTCAGCTCTGCCTTGCACAACTCTTGGCTCAAACTGTAAGGTGAGGCTTTCACCAAAGCTTTCTAAGTAATCTTTGCTTTCCTGGAGGGTCGTCTGCTAAATATTAGAAGACAAGTACATACTGCCTCAAAATCACCCCTTTCTTCTCACCCAACAGGTTCTTTACTCCCTTTGGGCCCTGTCTTGATGTTGGATTCACACAAGCAAGTCTCTATAACTAAGAAAATAGTTCAACGAGGAGAGCTGCACGGACATGGTTAAATGGCTGGACAAAATTGAGATAATTATCTAGATAAATCAATTCAGATCCTCTGAGCCAATTGATGTGAATATATTACTAAATAACTATCTTTTTAAGAACCTTTTTCAAACCAGGTATAATGCAAATGCTGCAGATATAATGGTTTCATGGCTAATAGCCTAATGGGATAACACTCAACATTTATCTCTGCTGATTACGTGTTAAATGCTTTTGCTGACCCATGGTTTGTACAACTTTCTGCCAAAAAGTATGAGGTACATATTAGTACAAAAAAAAGTAGCAGTCAGGCAAAGGCAATTGTGTGCGTGCATGCGTGTGTGCGTGCGTGCGTGTGTGTGTGTGTGTGTGTGTGTGTGTGTATTTAATTAGACATCTTCCTGCCTTTCAAATAATAACATTCTGAAAACATGCTCTGTGTATATAGCAGGTGATGTTTGCATGGTTCCACAGTGGAGTTGTCATTGTCAAGCGGAATTTCTCCTTGTGCAGGAGCACAGCCTCTTGTCTCTGTTTTCTCTGCCCCTTTAGTAAGCCTAAGAATGGAACCTAAGCTCTCACCTTTCAAAGCTCATGATTTTGCTAGCTGTGTCAGTACCCCTGGACTTCTGCATCTCTCTACCTCCACACAGAGATACAGTAAAAACACCATGGAGGGTGGCCTGGCAAAAGCATCAGGAAGTTGCACGAATTCTCCTTCACTTTCTGACATGAGTGAATAACAACTATAAATAATACTAGTGTCCCTGTTTCAGAATTGCTGAAAGTGAGTTTACTTCTAAAAGAAGTTATGTGTAGTCCACACTAAATAACAAAATTCTTTTTCAGAAGGACATGGTGCTTTGACCAGGATCACAACATGAGGCATATATAAAAGATTCTTCTTTCTGTCATAGCCTGATTTAAGCCATAGGCAAGCATTCATGTTATGATATTGAGGCACTGTTGTACCATTGACTCTACTACTCATTTAGTGGGCAGCTTTGGAAAATGTGCTGTGTGAAGGACCCTCAGGCCAGGTGTAGTCATTCAGGCAAACATCCCAGAGGTGCTGCTTATGGGTAATGGGTTTATATGAAATGGTGTGCACAGGTAAGAGGAGTACATGAAGGGTGGTAGCGAGTGGAGGACCCAGTGAAAGATAACCCCTTGTTTCCTGAATTTAGATGGATCAAGAGGGTGATCCAGAGCATCAAGAAAGCAAACCTGGCTCAGGATTTACTAGGGGATTTTTGCATTTGGGAGATTTTTTTCAACTTGAAGTTGCTTTGCTTTGTTTCCATCTGGTGCTCAGGTTGAAGAACTGTGGCTCTTATGCTTGGCAGTGTCGTGACCCTTGTCGGATCAGCTCTACTTTATGGACCCAATTAGAGAGAATAAATTATGTATTTAAGAGATTTCTGTCATTCCAACAGCCTCTAGGCATCCCTGAGGATTCTCTTCCTGTCTATGAAGTTAATTATAGTTTATTTTTTTCTTTTCAGAACAATTATGAAGTTGCATTCATCTGTGGCAGTGCTCTATATGTTCACGCTCCTTCACTCTGCTTCTCTGCAGAAAAATTCAAGAAAACTCTATTCATGTCATGCCTTGATACAATTCAGCAGTTGAAGTAGAAATGATGCCTTTAAAATATATAAAAGTATATGCATCATATTCACCTCGAGATAAGACAGTATAGAGAAATTAAGTGGTGATTAAAATACCTTCTGAGAATTAACAGGCTCCAACATGCTGACACAAATGTTCCTTTCTAACTTGGACTTAACTCAAATGTTTTCCAAAACAACTATCTAAATTGTTTAACTAATTTTCCTTTTGCTTCTTGCAGTGTTGGTACATGAGCATTCTGCTGCAGATGTCACTGTGAACAGCGATAATCAAAGGCACAGTGACAGAAAATTTGCTCTTCTGCTTTTCATTGTAATACAAATTCTGTGCCACTGGTGTAGTGTATATTCCATTCCTGGCTTTCACATCTCAGCTCTGACCCTTCACTATGTTCTGCCCTTGAACCCAGCACCTCCCTGCTACTGGCAGTCATCAGGAAAGCAGGGCTGGAAGTTGGACCGAAGCTCACAGCAAATACTCTGGGAAGCAGATTGATGAGGGGTCAATAATTAGCACAGTATCTGACACAGTGCTCAATAAGCATCTCCTGATTTAATGAATGCATGTGCTGCCTCGCTGCTGCAAACACTTCAAGTTGATGGCCTGGGCTAATTGGCTGAGTGTTATAAATGAAAGCACAGGACTGACCAGCCCTTTGTTTCTCCAGAGTCAATAAAACTTACTTAAAGACTTGTATTAGAGATATAAAAGATTTACCCTTTTTAATGTACATTTCAATAAAATTAGCAATGTGGAAATAATCTCCAGTCTTTTATGTACTTTTTTTGAACAACAAAAGGTAATTTTACAGAAAATTGCAGGTAGCAAATTCTCAAGTAAGTTTTAGAGTAACACAAAATTTTGCTACACAAAGTAGCCAGTTGTAAAATCTAGCATATTTATAATTCAATAGCTTTAAGTAGAGCTGGTCTAAATTCAGCAACTCCAAGTCTAACTAATAGGAGACTGTACAGAGTCCTGAAAATTCCAAGTTAGTGTTTCTCAATGATTTCTGCAGTTAGTTTTACAATCGATTGTATCATAAATACAAAATATATTCCAGGGAAAACATTTTATCATTTGTCTTACACATTCCTTCTTAGACTTTGATTCCACAGAACCAAAAAGGTAGAAGAAGCCTTGCTAGCCACTTTTGAACTTGTCTCTAAAGGCTTGAGTAGATTTGTACCTATGCAACTTCCAGGCTTTCAAGTGGCTGTGCAGCCCTCATAGGCCCGAGAACACAGGGCCACCCAAACCCTCTGCCGTGCCTGCTTAGCCTTTGCACCTCTGAATGCCTTTCTCTATGACAGCTCCTCAAGAGGGAGTTATTACTCTGCAACATTTTTGGCCTGACAGAAAAATGGCTATGCTTAAAAATTACGTTTTTAAAATATGATAATGTGATTCCTAAACTACTGCAATGATGCCCAAGATCTTCATATAGGGTCCTGATATAATTTGACCTAAAACATACTGAAGCATTGAAAGAGTTATCAGAATAAAAAATGTCTTAGTAGCTTTTGTATTTGCCCTCTTTCCATTCCTTCTCTTTTTTAAGGAGAAAATAAAACAAAATGTCAAAACAAGATAAGAGGAGGGTGGTTAATGTTATCTTTTTATACTTTACAGTGTATGGTACTGGCATTTAATTGTCCAAGCAATATTAGCATAAAACTTTCTTTTTCAATGAAATAAGAGAAATTACTAGTATAACTAACTAGTAGTATAATGAATTACTAGTATGAATATATATATGTATATATATAGACAGATATACTAGATATATCTATATCTATATCTGTCTGTCTGTCTGTCTATATCTTTCACCTGCCTTCTTTTCTCAATTCTGTAGTCCCAATTCCTCCACTCATTCTTAAAAGTCAGTATATGTAAAATTTGAAAATGTAAAATAAGAGTAAGCTGCATTTCACGAATGAAAGAGAAGAGAATGAAAAGGAAAAATTTGATGTGAGCTCAGGAGATTTTGTTTAGCTCCAGTCTTTATCATCTACCAGAAGGCAAAAATAAACTGCTCAGCATGGCCCTCACTAGGCAAGATAGTGTGTAAATATGATCCAGATACAAATATAAGAACCTCTAAAGTTGATATCATTAATAATTCACATAATGTGGACATTTTTTAAAAAATTGAAAAACATTATTTTCCCTAACCAGTCCAAAGAATCATAGATTAAAAATAGAATATTAGATGTATTTTCTAATTCACACATCAGTTCTTCAGTTAATTCATATCTTTTACCTCAATACATTCCCATCCACAGTTCTGGGTTTTTTTGTTGTTTGTTTGTTTTGTATTTTCTTTCTGTGCTTTTTTAGTTAAGGGTTTACAGGATGTTTAGGGTCTCACTACTAGATCAGATTCGTAGTGATACACCTGTTTATAGCCTCCCAAGAACTGGGATTACAGGTGTGTGCCCACACATCCAGTCTCAATTGCCCTCTCAGTACATCCTGGAGGTGGGGTCAGCACAGCACGCCCAGGGATCAAACCCCTGGCCCCCGTGCCTGCTTTCTTGCACTTTAATCTGCTGAGCTATTTGGCTGGTCCTCCCACTCACATTTTTTTTTTTTTTTTTTTTTTTTTTTTTTTTTTTGTCTTTTTGAGACAGGGTCTTGCTATGCAGTTGAGGCTGGCCTTGAGCTCACTTTTGTAGCCCAGGTTGGTCTCGAACTCGCACCGATCCTCCTGCCTCAGCCTCCCGAGTGCTGGGATTACAGGTGTGCACCACCATGCCCGGCTCCCATTCACATTTTTAAACCAATAATAAAACTCATTCTTGCCAGGCAGGTGTTGTGTGGCTGTGCTGTCTAACCTACTATTCTCCAGTTTTTAGGATGAGTCACAAATTGTCTGACTTTTTTTGCCTAACATATGCTTGGACCTATGTAACATATTACCGGAGCTCCACCAGGTCCCTTGTAATTAGAAAATCTCAGCGGTTCTAGAACTCATGTTAAGGTCACTTAATTTAGTAGCAATTTTTTTGAAGTACATTTTTTGTTCAGATATACTTGGGAAGGATACTAAGACACTAAGATGTGACTGCTCATTTTAATGAGATTTCTGTTCCCTTGTTGAGGATTTTTTCTCTGATTGTGCCTGAACGTTAAGTGGTGGAGTACCTCAGTTTAAAAATTATAGCCTTGGAAATGTAATTGTTCCCAGGCCATTTGATTTCTTTAAACGTGTGATGATGATGAATGGTAGAATGAGATTTACATTCTCACTTTGAAAGAACTTTCTAGTAGATACATTAGGGCTAAAGGGCTATTGTTACAGGAAGATATCATTTGCCTCTGGTTTATCTTCATCCCACTACCCAGATCTCTGTCTTCAAAGTTAACCTTACTTAGGATGAAAGTTAAAATTAAAGAAAGGAAGAAAAAAAAAAAGAAAGAAAAGAAAGCATGTTGTTAGAAGAAGCTAAATCCCGGAAGAGGTCATTAAGTGTATTTCCTGACTCACCTTTTCTGCCGACTGGGCTGTACCAAAGAAGATGGGAATGAAAGCCAGCCAAATGATGCAGGTGGTGTACATGGTAAACCCAATAGGCTTGGCTTCATTGAAAGTCTCCGGAACACCTCTAGTCTTAATGGCATAAACAGTACAAGTAACCATCAAGAGGATACTGTATCCCAGTGAACAAATGAGTGAGAGATCAGAAATGTCACACTTGAGCACCCCCCTGGCATTCTCTGGGTCGAGTGTTCGTTGTTCTCCATAGTCGATGATGGTGTGTGGGGGATCCACAACAAACCACACAAACACCCCAAGAAGCTGGATGGAAATGAGGCTGAAAGTGATTACCAGCTGGGACGCCGGGCTGATAAACTTGGGTGCCGTGACAGATTTTTTCCCTTGCTCAAATATTCGGTGAATTCGGTTTGTTTTAGTCAGAAGGGCTGCATAGCTGAAACACATACCAAGTCCCAGGAAGATCCGGCGGAAGGAGCAGATGATGGTGTCTGGCGCTGCAATCATCAGGAAGGTGATCGAATAGCAGAGAAAAATCCCTGTAAGTAACACATAACTAAGCTCCCGTCCTGAAGCCCTCACAATAGGTGTGTCATTATAGCGGACAAAGGTCACAATCACAAAGGTGGTGGCAACGATTCCCAATATAGCGATGAATACAGGCACCATAGCCCAGGGAGAATGCCACTCCAATTTGATGATGGGGATCTGCTGACACCCTGTGCGGTTGATGTTCGGCCTTTGGTCCAGCGGGCAAAGTTCACAGGAGAGCTCATCCACCTGGTAGTTGTACCCTTCACAGCGCTCACAGTGCCAGCAGCAGGGGACACCTTTCACTGTTTTCTTCCTCTCCCCAGGCTTGCATGGCAGGCTGCAGACGGATGACGGCTGTGGCTGCTCTCTGTTACCCCACTGCATGTCTTCCACCTGAGGGTACAAAAAGATTAATGAGTCTTCCATTGTCCCACTGATTATAATACCCTCATCCTAGGTACAGGTTTGTAACACATACTGAGTCTTGACAATAAAAATACAGTTTACCATAACAACTGAGTTTCTTTCCCCGATATTGACGTAATGAAAATATAAAATGATTGAGTCCAGTAAAACGTTCACATCATCTGTGTGAGGAGCATCATTACTTCCCATTTATTTCTTCACTGCTGACCAACCTGATATTTGGGGGGTGTCTTAGTTACTCTTCTCTTGTTGCTGGGACAAATACCCAAAACTTAAAGTGAAAAAAGGAAAGGTTTATTTAGCTCACATTATTGGAGGTTTCAGTCCATATTCGGCTGGCCCAAGACAGTGGAACAGGGCAGAGAGCAGCCAGTTCATGACAGTGGAACAACAACAATATGGCAACAGAGACAACCAGTGAATCAGGGCAGCAGAGAGCAACAGCAAGTTTGTCTCTCTGTCTGGCTTTATATTATACTCAGGTTCTCTGCCTCAGCCTATCTGCCCTAGGCCACACCCATAATCCCAGAAGGACTCAGACTCATAATCCCATCAGTAAAACACATAATCCCAATGGATCATGAGTCCAGTCTCAAACTTTAAAAGTCCCCACCCCGTGATTGCATAAGGCTTTGGGGAGGATAATTAGATATAAACCATAACATTCTGCCCTTGGATCCCCAAAGTCTCATGTGCATCTCTTTTTGTGCAGTAGACGTTTTAGTCCATCTGGAAGAGTTGCCAATGTTTCAACGGTTTCAGCATTGCTGAAAAGTCCAAGCTCCAAGTCTCCTCCAAGACCCAAGGCAAACTCTCAACTGTGAGCCCCTGTATAAAAGAAAAGTTAAACATATCCAATATTCAAAGGTACAAGATAAACATTACCAATCCAAAAGTTGCAAACAACGGGATAATATAAAACCCTGGGATTAACACATGTCCAAAATCCAGTAGGGTAAACATTAAATCCTATAGTTACAACTGGAACATCAGAAATAGTCTGCACTGAGTTGTGAGTTCCAAAGGCCTTACACACCTCCATTCCTACAGGACTCTTGGTGGTAGTTTCCATGGCTTCTCTCTTAGGTGAGATATGGTCCCTCTTTGCAGTTTCCTTTAGATGATCCATGCTTCTGGCTTTCCAAGCTTCTGGGATTTCCACTGAATAGGCTTTGTGCTCTCTGCTTCACACACTGCCCTCCCAGGGTCACATTTCCTGGCCTCCCAGGCCTTCCTCTGAAATCGAGGTAGAAGCTGTCTTAACTTAACAACTCTTGCATTCTGAATGCTCCTAAAACCAATATCACGTGGATGACGACAAGATCTGCTGCCAGCTGGAGCAGTAGCTGGGCTTCCTTCTCTCTTGGTTGCAGGGGTGGAGTGCCTGGATTGATGAACAGTCTGACCTTGATTCCAAGGAACAAATTCTCCCTGCTGGCACCATCTTGGAACCTGGTGTGGCTGCTGCCACCATTCTGGTACTTGGGTCTCTGCAGCTTTGTTCTCAAGGCAAAGCCCCTCTCCTTTGCAATTCTGGGTCTTCAAAGTGGGTAGAGAGCTGCTACCTCTTGTGATGCCCTCAGGTCATTCTTTTGATTCTCCAGTTCCTTCCCAGTAATGGACATCCTTTTAGCTCCATCTTTGCAGTCCACAGCATTCCTGGTGCTTCCTTCCTGGCCAGACTCACAACATTTTAAATCATCCTGCTTGGCTGTTTGCTCTTGATTTCCAACATAAATCTGGCTAAAAGCTGCCAATAACAACTATTCCACTGCCCCCAATAGTTTGCTGCTTTGAAATATCTCCTGAATGATTAATTAGTCCACCATGCTTAATCTCAGTCTTAGGCAAAGTCTCTGGGCACAAGCAAAATTCTGACAGATTTCAGCCAAGCTATAGCACAAATCACCTGGAGTCTAACAACCAATACTGTCCTTTGTCCCAGAAGAAACCTCCCCAACCTTGTCTTTACAGGCAGGTCACAAGCAGAGGACCTCTCCAAACCTTTCCTATCTCTTCCCATAAGCCATTCCTCAAAGCTTGTAATCCACATGGTCAGGTTAGTCACAGCAATGACCCCACTTGTCTGGTACCAAATTCTGTCTTAGTTACTCTTCTCTGTTGCTGAGACAAATACCGGATACCCAAAATGAAAGAAGGAAAGGTTCTACCCTAGGCCCCACCCATAATCCCAGAAAGACTCTGACCCATAATCCCATCAGTATTAAAACACATAATTCTAGTGGATCGTGAGTCAAGTTTCAAACTCAAAAAGTCTTCACCCCATGATTACATGAGGATTTGGAGCAGACAACTAGACATAAACCATAACAGAGGCTTTCTCAGGTCAAACAATTTGAACACAATTTTTTTCAAGGTTTTTAAAAGTTAAAATAAAGGGAAGCACAGCCTATCCAGCAGCCAGGCCCACCCACATGAGTGAGACCTAACATGGCGGGTCAGCCGCGCAGCCTAACCAGCAGCCAGGATGGCCATGTTAGTGAGACCCCTTCCCCAGGCCCACAAACAGCTCCGTGGACCCAGCAGCCCAGACTGACTGACTAACCTGCAGGCACGCACCCAAGGTCACTACTATACAGAGTGATACAGAAAAGGAGCAAAATGCAATCTCATGTCCCAAGCTCACCTGGAACAAATACAGGAGACACTACCATAGAAGAAAATGGGAATCATGCAGCTTAAATCTCTGAATTGTAGCAACTGAAGTAAACAAACAAATACGAAACATATAGAGGAGCTTGGATTTGAGATAACATCTGAAGTTAAAAAAGAAATCTTTGAATTAATTTAACCTGGGGCGGGGGGGAACAGCTGGAGAGAAGCATGGAGGGAATCAGATCAGAAATAACCTCTGAAGTACAACAAGTCATCTTTAAATTATTAATGTCTGAAGTAAAAGAACATCTACAGAAAGGTAGAGAGGAAAGGAGGGCAGAAACAACTTTGGAAGTAGAAAAAGAAAGGATAACTATAATGCAAGACTTAATAAATGCATCTAAAGAAGACATTGAAAAAAATAGAGGGAATAGAAAAGAGATGGGATCCTTGAATGGGCAATATAGGAAAGAAATATATTGCGTGCAACAGGTTCAAAGAGATATACAGAAAAACAAAATCTCAATCACAAGCTTGTAACATGATATGAACAAAAGTGAAGGTAGAATTTCAGATCTTGAAGACACAGTCACAGCTAGCGAAAAGGTAAGAAAAGATCTCTTTAAAACAACCAGGATGCAGGAAAAAAGTAATTCAACATCTGCAAGATGATGCAAAAATGAACAACGTGAGATTAATAGGAATCAATGAGAAAGGAGTCCATACAAATGGTAGAAAAAGAAGTAATAGCAGAAAACTTTAGAAGTATGAAAAACACAATCAGACATTCAGTTAACAGAAGCATACAGATCTCAAATAACATCAACCTAACTAAAAACACAACCAGAGATATAATAATGGAGATCCCAGAAATCCATCAGCCATTCGAGAAAAGAAACAGATCACATTTAAAGGAAAACCGATTAGAATAATGGCAGATTTCTCTTCACAATCCATGAAGTCAAGAAGAGCATGGAGCATAGTGCTTCAAGTCTTCCATGAAAACAACTTCCAGCTGAGACTGCTATACCCCACAAAACTCTCTTTCAAGTATGAGGGAGAAGCTAAATACTTTCATGATAACAAACAACTAAAGAATTTCATAGTGCCAAAGTCAACCCTACACAGACTACTAAAGCACATTTTAAAGGGAGACCAAAATGACCTGTTCTCTACAAAAGAGACCAGAAAGAACCCACCAAATAGGGCAACTAATTAAAGGAGAAAAAGGAGTAAACAGTAGTAAGTAAAAGACATGTCAATCATAAGTCAATACATTTCAATTATAACCATCAGTGTAAATGGACTCAGTCTCCGATTAAAAGAAATAGACTGGCAGAGTGGATAAGGAAGCATAATCCAACAATATGCTCTATATAAGAAACACAATTAACCCATAATGAAACACATAGGCTAAAATTTAAAGGATGGAGACCAATACTACTTCCTCCTCCTCCTCCTCCTCTTCCTCCTCCTCTTCCTCTTCCTCTTCCTCTTCCTCTTCCTCTTCCTCTTCCTCTTCTTCTTCTTCTTCTTCTTCTTCTTCTTATGGGAGTGGAGTTCAAGCTCATCACCTTGCACTAACATGGCAGGCACTTGTGCCAAAGAGCTATCTCCTCAGCCTCAATACCACAATCTTAACAGGAGACTTTAATACCACTCTATTCCCAAAAGATAGGTCAAGCAGACAAAAACTTAGCAAAGAAGTAGCAGAAGTGAACCAGATCTTGGAACAACTGGACTTAATGGACATACACAGAGTGTTCCACTCAACTATTTCTGAATACACATTTTTGTTCAGCTGCACAAGGGACACTTTCCAAAACTGACCACACACTAGTGCATAGCTCATGCTTAGGAATATGCAAGAAAACAGAAATTATCCCATGCATACTATTTGTCCATAGTGCAATGAAACTTGAAATAAATGAAAAAGAAATCACAAGGACCACAGAAAGTCCTGAAATCACATATTAAGAAAACAGAACGGGAACAAATAGATACTCTCATGCAGCACCTAAACCGGCTATAAAAGGAAGTACAAATGAAACATAAAGCCCAAAGACGGGAGGATATTATAAAAATTAGAGAAGAAATTAACTCAATCGAGACAAAGAAAACAACACAAAGAATTAATGAATAAAATAACTGGTCATTTCAAAGATGAAGTAAAATTGAAAAGCCCCTAGCTAACCTCACCAAAAAGAGGAAAGAAAGCACTCAAAGTCAAGCAATAAGGAATGAAAAGGGTGAAATTACTACAGAAACATCAGAGATTCAGAGAATCATTAATAGCTATTTTGAGCATCTTTACTCTCACAGAATTAAAGACACAGATGAAATGGATAGAATCCTAGAAAGGTACAAATTTCCAAAACTGAATCAAAAAGATGTAAGAACTCTCAATAACCCAATAACAGCCAATGAAATACAAAACGTAATAAAAAGTCTACTGACAAAGAAAAGTCCAGGTCCTGATGGACTCACCACTAAATACTACAAGAAATTTACAGAGGACATAATCCCAATACTCCTCAAACACTTCAATGAAAATGAAAAGGAAGCAACCTTCCCAAAATCATTCCTAGAGGCAAGTAGTACACTGATACCAAAATCAGAGAGAGATGCAACTAAAAAAGAGAACCACAGGCCAGTTTCTGTCACGAACATAGATGCAAAAATCCTCAGTAAAATCCTTGACAATCGAATACAGTAAATCATCAAGAAGATTAAACACCATGACCAGGTAGGATTTATCCCTGAGAAGTAAGGATGGTTTAATATATGCAGATCTATAAATGTAATACACTATATCAATAGAGGAAAAGCCAAAACCCACATCATTGTCTCAACTGATGCAGAAAAGGTTTTGACGAAGTCCAATACTCATTCATGTAAAAAGCACTACAGAAAATTGGAATAGAAGGCCTCTACTTCAGTCTGATAAAAACCATCTGTGACAATCAAATGACTAACATAATTCCAAATGAGGAAAAGCTGAAGTCTTTTACTATGAGATCTGGTACAAGACTAGGATGTCCCCTATCACCACTTATATTCAATGTAGCTCTGGAATCATTAGCTACAACAATCAGACAAAAGAGAGAGAAATAAAAAGAATAAGAATATGTAAAGAAGAAGTTAAACTATCACCACTTGCAGATGACATGATAATCTACTTGGAAGACCCAAAGAACTCCACCAAGAAGCTACTAGAATTAATATGCAAATTCAGTAGCATAGCAGGGTACAAAGTCAACACACAAAAATCAATACAATTCCTCTACACAGATGACAAACACACTGAGAGAGAAATTAGAGAAACAATACCTTTATCAATAACATCAAAAAAAAATGAAATACTTTGAAATTAACCTAACTAAAGAAGTAAAAGATCTATTCAATGAAAACTACAGTACTCTGAAGAAAAGAGATCCTAGAGGATTTCAGAACATGGAAAGATATTTCCTGCTCCTCTATAGGAAGAACCAACTTTGTGAAGATGGCCATACTCCCTAAATTGTTATACAGATTTAATGCAATTCCTATTAAAATATCGACAACATACCTCGCACACCTGGAGATATCATTCCTAAAATTTATCTGGAGCCAGAAAAGACCTAGAATTGCAAAGACAATCCTGGGCATAAGAAATAATGCAGGAGGCATTATAATTCCTGACCTAAAATTATACTACAGAGCTCCTGTGATAAAATCAGCATGGTATTAGAAAAAAAAAATAGACCTGAGGATCAATGGAATAAATTAGAAGATGCAGAAGCAAATACAAATGTATTCAGCAACCTTATATTTGGCAAAGGGGACAAACATGTTTACAGGAAGTGAGATAGCATCTTTAACAAACTGTGCTGGAAAAACTGGCTCTCCACATTCCACAAACTAAAACTTGACCCAGGTCTACCACCATGCACTAAACTAAAGTCAAAATGGATTAAAGATCTAAATATTAAAAGAAAAACACTAAATCTTCTAGAGAATAATGTTGGAAGAAATCTTGAAGATTTCAGGGTATGAAAAGAATTCATGGACATGCTGGGCGTGGTGGCTCACGCCTGTAATCCCAGCACTTGAGAGGCTGAGGCAGGAGGATTGGTGTGAGTTCGAGACCAGCCTGGACTACAAAAGTGAGCTCAAGGCCAGCCTGAACTTCATATCGAGACCCTGCCTCAAAAAGACAAAAAAAAAAAAAAAAAAAAAAAAAAAAAAAAAAAAAAAAGAATTCATGGACAAAAATCAAAATGTATATGTTA
Organism: Myocastor coypus; assembly: GCA_004027025.1. Lineage (NCBI taxonomy): Eukaryota > Metazoa > Chordata > Mammalia > Rodentia > Myocastoridae > Myocastor > Myocastor coypus. The sequence continues at coordinate 42,208 of PVJA010004160.1, read as the reverse complement.
CAGTTGAAAGAATCAACAACTGGGACCTCCTCTGGCTGAGAAGTTTTTTCACGTCAAAAGAAATTACCAACAGAGTCAAAAGACAACCCACAAATTTCAAAAAGATTTTAACTAGTAAGTATTCAGACAAAGGTCTTCTGTCTAAAATTTATAGAAAATTAAAGACCATTAGGGTTCCAAAATTTAAAGACCCAATCCAGAAATGGGCATCTGGGATGAGCACATACTTCTCAGAGAATGAAATTCAACAAGCCTACAAATACATGAAGAAGTGCTCCACATTGCTAGCCATCCATCAAATACAAACCAAAACAACCCTTAGATACCATCTCAACCCAGAAAGAATGGCTACCATAAAGAAATCAACCAACAACAAATGTTGGAGAGGCTATGGGTAAAAAGGCACAATTCTCCACTGCAGGTGGGAATGAAGACTGGTGCAACCATTATGGAAATCAGAGTGGATACTCCTTAAAACCTAGAACTGGAAATCCAGTTCACTCCAGCTATCCCACTGCTCAAAATTTTTCCAGCAAAAATGAAAACGTCCTATCATAGTGATATCTGTGCACCTATGTTCATAGCAGCACAATTTGTGATTGCTAAATCTTAGAACAACCAAAATGCCCATCCTCTGAAAAATGTTTGAAAAGATGTGGTATTTTCATAAAGTGGAATATTACTCAGCTATAAAGAATGATAAACTAGAAGACCTAATATATAAGTAGATGTATCTTGAACATACCTTGTAAGATATGTTCTTATCTTACATATCTTGTAAGTGAGGTAAACCAGACCTACATATGCAAGTATCCTATAGTCTCCCTAGTGTTAGGACTCAAAAGAAGATAAATAGATAGATAGATAGATAGATAGATAGATAGATAGATAGACAGATAGATAAATAAATGAATGAATAAGTATATAAGTAAATAAATTTTGGGGTGTAGCAGGAATCAAACTCAGAACCTTGTGTTTTCTGCATCCTCAACTCCTACAAATTTTTTAGAACACTGACAAATAAAAAATGCATTTGGAAGAGTAAAAAAAAAAATAAGGTTTATTGAAAGTGTTAATGTTTAATTATTTGACCAATCTTACATACCTATATCTATTAATCTATACAGATTTTATGATAAAATATGTAATAACCATCGTTAACTTTTTAAAAAATATTAAAATAAAAAGGTCCATCCGATCTTTTGGTATTTACCACATGTATAAATGCTAGAATTTCTAAAATATCTAATTAGAATACAAACGTGTGTGAAAGATGATTTACATCCTACCCTATGGAAGAGATGGAGAACACACTGTCAATTGTGAAAAGAAATGGTAAAGCTCAGTACCTTAATCTCAAGTTTCTTAAGGAAATTACACTATGATTTGCCCATGTTTAAATATGACATACACTATTTTTTATTTTCATATTGTGAATAAACAGCATGCTGAATAACTTAATGATAGTGTTTTTGATAGAACAAAAGTAGTTTTACAGGTAATTTAAAGCAATAAAATTAGTGCAAATGTGGAAGTCTCCCTAATGTGCTTAATTTTTAACCTATGGTCTTACAGTTGCACTTTAGAAGTTTCAGAATAATTCTATTGAATTAAAAATGTATTTGCAAGAAAGAGAAAATGCCAACTATTGATCTCTTACTTTGAATGTGTTGATCTTCTTTTGAAAAGCTGCTAGTATAATAGGTGAAGTGTATGGATGGAATGATTTATTTACTGGTATAAGCAGTGATTAACAGTTCATTTCCCTTCAAAAAATATGTGCTGAATGTCTAAAGACAAAAGAATAGGAAGATATTACCCTGTGACCTGAGGAATCAAGCAAGAACCAGCTTGGAAGCACTGGGATTTGAAAACAGAGGGTTACATCTGGAGGAATAAGGAGAGACAATGAAGAAGTAGCATGGAGGAGCGCCTATTTTCCCAAGACCAGTTTAATTCCTACTCTTCAAGAATTACACTGCTATTTGCTAATCTAACTACACAATGCCTAAATAGCTTTTCCTCTTGGAATCCACACAGCCATGTACTCTGAATGGATTTGATGTGCCTGAACACTAGTATACTCTGGAACAAAGGCATAAGATTTCTAAGACTTGGTAACTAGGAACAAGTTTTGTGTCCCACTTGGTTTCTCCTGTATCTTCCACCCCAAGGAAAACTCTCAGTCATTCCCACGAAAAGGAATCTATGTCTCCTGGCAAGCACCAGCAAAGTGGTGCTGTGCAAGCCAGGGAGCCACGCAGCAGTCGTTATCTGCCGGAGGCCAGAGTTTGGTTCCCTGCAGCCTGACTGAGGTCTTCTCTATCTATAACGTGAGAGTTTCTGAGACCAAGCAGTCCAGCTAAGCTGCTCCTGGATCTCTCTAATCCAATGTATGGCTGATAATAAATTTTCATTGTTTTAAACTGTAAAATTGTGCAGTTATTTGTATGAATCGTAGAAATTTAATACAGTGAGGCTGGTGCAGTAGCGTCACAAGTGCAGGCCAGCCTGACACAATAACAAGAGCCTATCTGTATATTTCAACAGCGGTGGAGCAGGATGCTGGAGATGTAGCTAGGTTAGCCTTGCATTCAATTTCTATCACTGTGAGAAAGAAAAAGAAAACAAGAGCAAAAACAAATGCAACTCAGATTAATCCTCCCATTGTGTGGCCACCTTGGCCACCATCATTTTAACATCAGTGTAGTAATCTGTTAGAAATCACACGCAGTGACAGTTACAACACACCTCAAACACACCTGAAACTGCGCTCTCAGCAATGCTCTCTCATCACTACTGAGCTTGCCTCTCCTAGGTAACCAGGAGAGAGACTGTTCTCCTGAGCAGCTGCTTATGAAAGCCTGTCTTTCTTCAATCTTCTTTATGTCATTAAGAACAGAAAATTGTGGACTCTGCCTGAGTAGTTGCAGATAGTGCTCCACTCGTCCCATGGTGGAACAAAGCATTCTCATGTCTAATTTCAAACATCCTCCCTTTTACAGGAAGCACTACTTCATGTGTCAAAAAGTCACACAAGACCATTAGATCGATTCTATCTCTCACTACAAAGGAAGATGAACGTAACCTAACTCTGCTAATTTCCTAGTGTTTTAAGGACTTTACAAGGTATTTTATTTACTTGTAGTAAAACAGAAAAAAATCAAATTTGAAATACACGAAGGCTCTCTTAAAAATATTGAGAAAAATTAAATGCCCCACTAAGTGGTTGAATTATTGACTTTGTACCTTACTAGATACACAAGATAAAATACTTTTCTGAAGGTTATGTTGCACAGCTGATTTTTCCAAAACAAAAATTGCATTCTTTTTAGCCCAGGCTTCTGTGGAGGTTTAAGATTACAATGCCAAAGAAAAAAATATCTCAGAAACATTAGCTTTAGAGTGAACAAAACTTTATATATTATCATTCTCTAATCACATCAGGTTTTTTAGTTTTGATTCCAAGCCCTACACACGGAGCTACATCCCCAGGTTTGTTTTGTCTTTTTTGTTTGTTTGTTTTTTCCTTTCATTTTTGTTTTTTTTCTTATTTTTTTTTCTAATTTTCAGACTAAATTTTGCAAAGTCACTAAGTTGTCCAAACTAGGCACTAAACCACTCTCAGCCTCAGCGTCCCAGATGGACCACACCCAGCCAGCCTGGTGATATAATTACAAATATACATTTTTCAAAATGAAATGTACAATTTACACAAAAAATATGAGAACCTATAGTGGGTATTATTACATACCATAAATATGCGTCATTATATGCCAAGTATGAAACCTTTCTTGATAGATGGTCTAGGGTTTAATCATCAGCAAAATGCTTTTAATGAAGGAAAATGAAGTTAAAAATGTTGGGCTGGTGAGATACCTCATCAGGTAAAGTGCCTGCTTAGGCAAACTTCGGCAAGCACAAGGCCTATAGGACAGCTTCATCCCCAGAACCACGTGCCAGTCTCGCTCCCATGGCGGGTGGAACTGTCCCCCCCTAAAAAAAAACCTCCAAATATTGGAGGTTTTTTAGGGGCCAGTGAGATGACTCAACGGCCTAGAGCACCTGCTTAGGCAACCTGAGACCACCACAGGGATTGCGGTTAGATCCCTGAAACCACATGCTATGCCAGCTTCACAGAGCAGGCTGAGCTGGCCATAATATATTTAAAAAAAAAAGAAAAGAAAAAACAACAAATATTAGAGGTTTTAATATCTGTGAATTTTCCTTAAATATAAATATTTGATTAGTATATACCAAAATTTTAATTTAAATTAAGAAGTATATTTTAGTAAACATACTAAGTATGATTCAGTTTTTACCAAGTAAAAACTAATGCAACTAGTACAATAGGACTAGTTAAAGTTATATTAATTTGGGCAGATGAGATAACTCAGAAGATTAAGCCCCTGTTTAGACCAATACAGGGACCAGGGTTTGATCGCCAGCACCACGGTCCGGATCAGGCCCAATCACCCCTGCCCTGGGCACACTGAGCTGACCACTGAGACTGAGCATGGTGGGGCATGCCTATAAACCCAATGCTGGGGAGACTGAAAACAGGAAGATCACTATGACTATGAGCTTCATAGTTCTCAGTATGTGTTAATAAAGAATTGAAAAGAAAAGAAAAAGATATCCTAGTTTTATAGTTTAAGTTTCCCTCAAGGAAAGTTGAATGATATGCACTTTTATATTTTACAGAACAAATATTTGATGTGAATAACTACATATTTTCTAAATAGTGTTTTAAAACAAAATGACAGCAAATTGAACTGTCTAGTCTCTACAGTTTTATTATAGGAGGATATTCAATCTTTTTTATTGTTTTATTTTAAAATATTCCGTTTATATTGACTATCAAGAGAAGCCTTATCCAAGTATTTTTAAATTTGTGTTTCTCATTTTTTGTTTTCTTCTGATACTGGGATGTTTTCATCTAAAATGTGTGGCCTAACAAATAAATGGTAGTCATATAGAGAAGTTTGTCATATTACATAGAGTATTAGCCTCCTATTTCAGAAAGTTAATGTTTGCACACATTCACATTACACTTACCACACTAGTTTTGGGAATTTGTTGTTTGTTTGGTTTCCTTTTTAAGAATCACCTTCACTGTTGAAAGTAAACATACTCTTAGCATGCGAACGCTACAAATAAACATGCAATGGTGGCAGGAAGATGATCTTGATTCAGCTGAGAGGTCTTAGGTTTCCATAAATATATTAGGAAAACAGTTTCCTATATTGCTGAGGTTTCTTCTTGGTAAACAGTATCTTTCTCAAAGAAAAAGTAACGAAGGGCAAAAGGAGGTGCATGTATATGTCCTCAAATGACCCACATTGTATTTGTGGATACTAAGTATCTTGCGATGAACAGTATAAAATCCATTTTTTTTTTTTTTTTTGCTCAATTTTAGGTAGAATTGAAGAAAAATAAAAAGAAATGTTTGGTCATTTCTGTCTCAGCCATGTTTTCCAACAGTGATTTGTTCAGCTGGTTTCAATCTAGTCCATTTAAGAAAACAGAAGCTGCCCGTTGTCAAGCTCTATTCCTATTGCAGAAAATACACAAGCCATCACACACACAAAGAGTTCTTGGATGGCTATGTTTCTACAATATTTCATAAATATCTTTTGAAAGAATTATTTTATAGAATGCCTTTTGTGTGGTTTTAATGATTTCTCAACATTTCAAGAATTTCTCATTATTAAGATTTCCTTTATAATAAGTTATTTATTACTCATTACAAAACTCAGTATAATACTTTCATTACAGCATTTTTCAACAGCATGAAGTGACTTCTTTATTGTAATTATCAGATATGTGGCTACATTTAAAAAAGTAATACAGCCCAGAACATCTAGAAAGACCATTCTTAACTGTTTTAAATTTCTCATTTAACATAAGAAAAGTTTATAAAATTCAAAGATTTTTCCTAAATTAAAAAACAATTTAAAATGAAGTGAAGCAAAACATTCATAACATCAAAATTATTTAGGAATTAGTTTGACAAGCGTAGGACAAGATTTATTCATTAAACTACACAAAACTATATTGTAAAAGTGACAAAATCTAAATAAATGAAAATAAATCCTATGTTTAAGGATGAGAGGATTTATAACATTTTCTCTGCTGTAATGGTTGCCATTCTCAGATTTAATAACAGATTCAGTGTAAACCTACAGAGACCTCTGGAGAATCCTTTGCAGAAAGTAACAAGCTGATGCTCAGATTCATACAGAATTGCAAAAAAATACTAAGCAGTCTAAATAATGCTGAAAGAGAACAAAGGAATGGATAGAAAAGATGCATTTTTATACATAATAGAGAATAACTTAGAAAGAAGTATAAACCATACACATTTTTTTTCTGCTTGGGATTGAACTCAGGCTCTCTCGTGTTTGCCAGGCACTTAAGCCATTGAGCTACCTCCAAGGTCCAAACTGGAGACTTACAGGTAGATTGATACAGTTCCAGAGCATACTTGTAAGTGCAATAAACCACACCCACATGTCTAAACATCATATTATCTCACAAGTGTGAGAAATTGAATGAGTAAATTAGATGCAAAAGCTTCAATAGATATGGAGAATTGGGAGAAACTCTTCAAAAGAAAAGTGAAACTGGGATGTGGAAGGAGAAAGGAAAGGAAAAAAACGATGATAGATAGATAGATAGATAGATAGATAGATAGATAGATAGATGATAAGTGAAGAGAAGTATACAGCTAGTTTCTCTTACCTCATTGAAAATAAGGCTTAAACTAATTGTGTTTACACAGAATTTTTGCCTGTATCTTGTACCCTAAGTAGCTACTGCAAAGATACAATATGTAGTGTACTTACTATTGTTACTGCCTTATTAGCCTTTCTTGAAACTACGACTTTAAAAAACATTTTATCACTCTAAAATGGAAATAAATAAATAATGTTGAAGTTGAAGAATAAAGTTGTAGGCATTTCACTGATTTTAAAACAGTGGTAAAGGTATAATGATCAAGATACATAACACTGGCCTAAAAATGAGACTAATGACACAGAAGTTAAAATTCGGAAGCAAATCTTTACATGTATGTTCAAAAGATACTTGTATTTATTACTAGATTATTAAATGTACATACCAATGTTTGCATCATGATATTTCATACATTGGCATATTCTGTTTTGATCGTATCTGCCTTCCCAACTCTTCTCTCTTTCTCTTTCCTCTGTCTCTTTATTTCTCCCTTTTACCCTCCTAGTACTCCCAGCACTACTTTCAGGTTGTCTTACTTTTTTGCTTTTCTTTTTCTCCTATTTTAATACTGCATTTAAGAGAAAACATGTGAAAATGTGTCTATGCCTGGCTTGTTTAACATGACTTCTAATTGCATCTGTTTTACTGACAATAACATACTATTCTTTATGGATGAATAATAGTCCATCATCAACATACTCCATAGTTTCTTTATCTGAGTTATCTATTGATAGACACCTACCTGATTTCATAACTTAGTTATCTGACCTCAATCAGAATGTCATTATAAACAAACACACACATATAAGCAACAACTCCTGGGGGGGTGAGGGGCAAAACAAAAATTGTATGCATTTTTGGTGGAGATGTAAATTAAGATAACCACTTAGAAACATTGCAGAAGTTCATCAACAAACCAAAAGAGGTGGTATAAAACTCAGGTATCATTCTCTTGTGTATTCATACACCTAAGGAAAATAAAGTCACTATTCAAAGAGACACTGTCAGGGCCAATGAGATAGCTCAGCCATCTAAGGCACCTGCATCATCAAACTTAGGCAACCACAGGGCACACAGTTCCATCCCCAAAACTTCGCGCCATGCCAGTCCCATCCCAATGGTGAACTGAGCCAGCCACAAAAAAAATTTTAAAAAGACAGTTACATACATATGTTTATTGTGACACTGTTTTAGTTGTTTCTTGATAAGCCCACCAAGAAAATTTATTAGAGAAACAAAAGATAAGTAAATTATAAAGTAAATTAAAAGGTAAATGAAAAGCAACAGGAAGGTAGATCTTTTACTCATGGGAAGAGGATCAAGAGATGGAAGACAGAGAAAGGAAGAGAGCGAAAAAGATATGAAGAGAATTGAAATGTGAGATGGGCATAGGCCAAATACACACAATGAATGTAATCATTATATATAATAAACATTAAGTAGAAAACAAGGGAGAGGAGCAAAGGAAGGAGAGGAAAGGGAATTAAAGGAAAAAAATAATGCCAATTATATACATACTTCCTAAGATAAGAAAAACATCCACCTGTTATATACTACACTTCCATGTGAGACACTGTTCCTAATTGTCAAAAAATATAGCAGCATTATTGGTTCTTATGTGTTATTCCAAGCCACGTTTATAGTATGACCTGTATTTATGTATTTGGCTTCATTTTTATTTCTATTTAAATAGATATTAGTTTAAAATGTAGATTATATTCCTAAGAAGTACATAAGGGGTCTACTTAAAACTCATATTGCTGCAGTGTAGGAAACACAGTTCAACAGGCCTAGAAAGACCCCAAGTTGTGATTTTAATGAGAACTCCTCTTTCATCTAGTGAGCCCTGCCATGCATTTATGAGCCATGGGGTCAGCACTAGAGGAAAGTTGTTTTTCTTCTCAGAAAAGTTGGACCCAGGTATAATTCTCTACCATGGCATTCTAAAGGTTCCTGCAGTGAATAAGACCTAAAAACTATCTGTAAATATCTGTTGGGTTAACAAAGAAGGAATAAAGGAAGTGAATAAACATGGTGTTCACAGGAAAAGGTGGTGTGAGTGACTGGCTTTGAAAAGCAATTCACACCTTCAGTTTATGAGTAAGGATTGCCTGAAGATAAGAATTTCAGAAAAACAGTCATTTCCCCGGCAGTTGAGACCAGGAACTTTTATAAAGCAATGGTTTAAGCAAAAGGTTTTTTATAAACCCACAGAAATGGTAGGAAGGGATGAGGACGTAAGGAGAACATTGGGTACAGATGAATTTAAGCCAACAGGCGCAGGCTCATCAGTGAAGTGGATGAAAAAACACGCCCAAGTAGAAATCAAAGTATCTAGTTCAAGTCCAAGAAGAAAAATTGAGAGCTAATTTCAGAAACAAGGAACTGGGAAATAATGACCAGGGATAGTCAAATATCATAAAGGTTAGAAAATGTACATTCTCTGTATAACTGAGAGGTGCATCTCTAAGACCAGCTCACCAGCTGGTCTCTGCAGGACAGATACATGGCACTAAGCAACCTAATTAAATAAATAAATAAAATGAAGTGATGGATATTAGCTACAAGAACAACACAGAAAACTTTTTTTTTTTTTTCCTTCAGGAAAGCAATAACTAAATCCAACTCACTTTATGACCATGTTAAGGTAAGTCTCACAGTGCTTACAGTAAGCAGATGGTGGGGTAGGTTATAAAAAGACAGAAAGCCAGGTGCAGAAGATAATTCCTGGCACTCCATAGTAAGAATTTAACATCAATTCACATAATGGAAAAATAAGAAGAAAGCATAAGCACATTATTTAGAAATAAGAAAAAAGATTTTAAGCGACAATTAATTTTAAATGTTGTAATTTAGTTGCCTTTAGGTATCTAAAATGAAAGCCAGAAATATTGAGGTGACATTTTAAAAATAAGTGGAAAAAGTAGACTCTTCAAATGACATCATTAAAAATTTAATAAATACCTTTAGAAAAAATGGATTGAAATTAAAAGAAACAGCCCAATGGACAGGGAAGAAACAAAGAAGTTCAGGGAACTAAAAATGAAATAAATAAAAATCTACCCAGGCCAGGGAAAGGGATTCAATCTTCCACACCACATGCCGCAATGACCCCACCCCAGGTGTCCTGAGGACACTGGGACCAGGCATGGTGGTCCTGTAAACCCAGTTTTGGGGAAGCTGAAAATCGGAGGATCACTATGATTCTGTGCTGCTGCATAGTGAGACCCTTACCAAATACATAAAATAATAATAATAATAATAATAATAATAAACTTTAAAAAATCCACTCAGGAAACACTGGCATCCAAGAGAGTACTTGTACAACATAAAATTATAGACAGAGAGATGAATTCAGAAAGCTTTAAAAGTAATAGAAGAATAACCTTACAGAGAGGGAGGATACAGAGAATTTAGAATAAGACAAAAGACAGAGAATGCTTAGAAAATAATACGGGAAGTGAATATTTCTGAAGAAATAACCAAAACACATGCCATGGACAAGAAAAATAAGAGGAAAGAAAACTCTTTTGCATTTTTCACTTTGTTTTTTTGTTTGTTTGTTTTGTTTTGTTTTTTGCTGAAGGAACATATATGTTCCTCTCAAATAGAAAGTAAAAAGTCAAAGGGAAGGACTGATGAAGCAAAATAGTTGACAGAGTTTTACAAGTTAAAACACTCAAAGTTCATTTCACCAGCAACATTTTCTTAACAACTTTTAGTTATACATTCGAATATTTTGTGCCAACACAAATTCAGAAGGAAAGGAATCAATTTTAGAGGAAACAATGTAATCACAGAGAAATAACCTTCCACATCACTTGTTATGATTCAGGACTGGAGGAAACCTTCATAAAAGCTATGTTGCCACTGAGAAAACACAGCACGTCAGTGAACATTTCATTGCAAAAGCCTGAACATATAAAACATTTTACTGGAAATTAAAGTTAACTTTAGAAATCCAGAAAGGGAGTCATAACATAGAAGACAAGGCTGTGATCACTGGAAGGTGTGAAAGAAGCAACAAGAATACAAGCAAATCTATATAAAGCTGTATTTCATTATCAAACATGGCTTAAAAGATACGATACATCAGTACAAAACAAAGAATGGAGTTATAATAATCTGTGTGCAAACCTCGATGTGTCCTCAAAGTTTTATTTGCATGGACTCTTATGGGCAGCAAAGTAAAGAGAAAAAATGGTCAAAAAAATGCTAAGTTGACAAATTCCAGAGTTCAGTAAAAATGTGTTAAACAGAGGAGTTATTAAAATCTTGAAAGATTTAATAATAAAATCATTTTTAAACCATATTTTCTGCTTGCAGTTTTTAGTGGAACTAGAAATAAATAATTTCAGGTAATAAACATAAAATGTGACCATTTAGTGATTAAATGATAACTTTCTTCCATAAATCAAAACTAAAATGAAGACCATGAGAAATACAATCTAATGAGGATGTATTATGAAAGCCTTACGTGGTATGGAAAAATCTGTATTGAAAGAAAAAAATATTATTAAATGATTTTATTATAAGATAACTAATAAAAATAAATCAACTGAGTATTGAAGTCTAGAAAGCAGGCAAAAATAATACATAAAGCTAACAAAGCAAGAATTTTTAATAAAGAGAATAATGTTGAATTAAGTACAAACTAAATTTATGAATGGTTCCTATCAAAGTCAATAAAAATTACAGGTAGCTGGCAAGTCTAATTCAAAAACCGATGGGGCCGGACAGGATGGCTCATTGGTCTAAAGAACCTGCTTAGAAAACGTTGGGTGACTGCAAGGACTGCAGTTCGGTCCCCGGCACCACATGCTGCGCCAGCCCTGCCCTCAGGGCAGGCTGAGCCGGCCATTAAAAAAAAAAACGAGATGATATTGGCTCATGCGTGTTTCATAGTTTCTTTGGTTTGTCTCCTCCAGATTTAAAGCTGTCATACCTACCCAAGGTTAAAATTCCTGGTGTCCACTGAGGGCCGTTAGATAGGAACTCTGAAGAGTATCACTGACTATGGGCCAATAACTACAACCCCTTTCAGCCTGAAGAAGCCAGAGCAGTCATCGCCCATGGTGCCCTCATGGCAATTTGGGCTACTTCTTAGAGGGGAGAATGTTGTAGGCACCTAAATTGATAGAAATATTATAGGCAGTTAGACAAGGCCAGGCCTTCAAGGATGACATGGAAGACAAGGTGACTTTACAACTACAGACAGAAACTCCTTCACCTTGGGCCAGATAAGAGTAGACAAATGCTGACACGTCTTCCCTAAGGGTGGGCATCAGGGATTGATATGTTAAATAAGTATCAATCACCTGGAAAGAGCCCGAGTCACTAGCCCAAGCCCAACAGGAAGAGACCTTATACAGTATTCTTGCCAGTTTGCTATGTGACTCACTTCCCCATTTGGTACTAGATTTAATCAATTTTACTTGAGCAATGGTGCTTGTAATCTCATTGGTTAACCATAGTTTTGTCCCACCTCATGCCCACCTAAGCGAGTTCCCATGTTCTCTATCACCGTAGACCCACCTCACCACATGCTTTTAGTCTATAAAAGTACCTGGACGAGACAACTTCTAGGTAGACAACCTCCTGGGTGGGGTCAGATTCTGTTCCTGTCTTGGACAGAGTCTTTCTTTCCCTCAATAAAATCTAATCTGCTCATAAGAAGTAATAATAATAACAATAATCTTAATATGCTGTTGTTGTTCATAAAATGTACATCAATCTACCAGACCTAGAGAAATACTATGACATCATCCTATTCTTTAACTGTTGTACTTTTTCCACTTTCCTTCTTGACTGTCTCTTTGTAACAATGACTCAAACCTCCCATACTACAACTGCCAGGCTTTTGCCACTTGCTCATCTAAAATATTCATATGAGAGGCCTCTTTTCTTTGTGGTGGTGGGGGGGAGGACCTACAGGGAGTTCAGGATCTCACTACTAGATCAGACTCCTAGTGATCTGCCTGTTTACAGCTTTCCAAGAGCTGGGATTACAAGTGTGCACCACCACTCCCAGTCTCAATTACCCTCTCAGCACACCCTAGAGGGTGGGGCCAGAACTGCAAGCTGGGGGATCAAACTCCCAGGCCCTTGTACCTGCTTGCACACACTTTAAACTGCTGAGCTAGCCCAGCCCTCTTTTCTTGACCTCTGAACACTGTTACTGCTTCTCTCCTTCTGTCTTTAGTTCTAGATCCCACTTTTTCTTGTTGGTTCCCCAACATGGCTGTGGTCCATCCTAATGTTTACTACCCTAGTTCTCTCTACAAGAAGCTTCAAACTTCACTGTGGCAAGGTAATTCCCCCTAGGGAGTCATCAACTGTGACACCTCCTATGGCCTGCTCACAGAGCCTGAGATGAAGCCAAACTAGGAACGTTATATCAAAAAATGATTCATCATCTAGTCTAGGGCACTGTCTTCTTGATTTTGCTAATTTTTCTTCTAATCCATTTTCTAACCAATATATGTCTCCATATATTGACTCTTTTGTTCATCCATGTTTTGTTCAGCCATACTGAAATCACACATCATGTTTCCATTACCTGACTACATTAAAAGAATTGCAAAGGCCAGGGAGATAGCTCAATGGTTTATGTACCTGCCTGAAAAGCACAAGGTTCTGAGTTCAACCCCTGGCACAGTGAAAGAGAGAGGGAGAGAGAGAGAGAGAGAAAGAGAGAGAGAGAGAGAGAGAGAGAGAGACAGAGACAGAGAAAGAAAGAAAGAAAGAAAGAAAGAAAGAAAGAAAGAAAGAAAGAAAGAAAGAAAGAAAGAAAGAAAGAAAGAAAGAAAGAGTAGCAATTCTTTCTTTGCTTGTTCCATCCTGATCTACATAAATGGGCAGATGAAAAATATTTTAGTCCTCCTTTTCCTAGTTAACCTACCAAAAGAAAGCTACAATGATCTCACTGATCGAAAAATAAAATGTAAAGTTATCAAACATGACTTCTAGCCCTCAAACATTTCACCTGAATGTGTCTTTTAAGTATTATATTTAGATTTATATTCAAGTAATTCACTTAATTTTTGCATTCATTTTTCCTTCTAAAATCTTTGGGCTTTCTTTTAATATTTATTGCTAGTTTGCCTCTGCTTTGAAGACTATTCTTCCACGATTAACTACTGGAATAATACTTCTTCAGAGAAGATGTCAAACATCCCATAGTTAATCTGTCCCTAGTCACATAAACAATAAGTGGGCCATCTCTCCTTTCACCTCATGTAATTTTGTTTCTGTCATTTGTATGATAATTTCATTATGCTTCCACATTATAGTTAACTATTTTATTAGTTTTAATCTCCTTGAATTCAGGGATATTGTCTAGTATGTGTCTTTAAGATGCTGTAAACTTTAAATCTCTATCATATTACTTAATCTGGCATTCCATATGAAGCAGGTGCTAATAATATTTTTAATGTATAATCTTGAGGTATCTAATTTAACTCAAAGTTTTATAGGAATTAACAAGTAGTAAGATATAATACAATAAATATTCATGATCATTTTTATACACTTTTGAAGGCTATATAATATGATATAATACTCAAAAATCCATTTATATGTACTGCTATTTTAATATATATGATATCCATGCAAGCATCTTCAAGTTACTATCACATGGAAAAGTCAAATGCAACACAGAAAATGTGCATACTGTCCTATATAACGACAAGATTTCTGAATGCTTACTGTGTATCAGATATGTTCCAAGTATTTTAGCGATTCTCATTTATTAAAAATTGTTATGTAGCTGGGCGTGGTGGCGCACGCCTGTACTCAAGGCCAGCCTCAACTGCATAGCGAGACCCTGTCTCAAAAAGACAAAAAAAAGTTGTTATGTAAGATATTGATTTGTTTTCTTTTCAAATATAAAGATGTATCTCATTTTTGTTGTTGTAGTTTTCAGGCTTATAATAGGCCAGAAACTTCATATATAACTTATAAACTTCCTATCTTTAAAAATTGCTTTTGTTTTACATTATTTCTCTGTATATGTTTTCTTAGTACGTTTGTACTACACCTGATTACATTTCCTATGGGTGTTTGTGCACATACATGATGCACCTTAACTATGTGGTCCTCTCCTCTCTAATCCTTCCTGGGCCCCCTTCCAAGTTAAGAAAATAATATTTCCTTTTTGCTTTTGATTATTCTTAAAAAAAAAAAAAAAAACTAAAAGCCTCACTTTCCCCCTCCATCACTTGTTCTCCTTTCCATTTGAAAAATATCTCCCTATTGCCTTTTATCTGTCATGAACTTTGCTCTCTGTTTTAAATTTGGGTTTCTCATATTAAAGGAAATATATAGGGTCTGTGGAAATAGCTCAGTAGAATAAGCACTTGCTGGCAAGCACAAGGGCTTGAGTTCAATCCCCAGTTCCACACACACACAAAAAAAAAGGAACTATATGATATTTGAATTTTCATGTCTATTTTACTTCTCTTAATATTATTCTCACAAGAGGCATTCATTTACCTTCAATGTCTCAATTTTCTTTCTTTTTGGTAGAGTAATACTACTCCATTGTGTATAAATGCGATATTTTCATTACCATTTCAAAACCCTCTGGGGGGCTAGGGAGATAGCTCTATGGCACAAGTACCTGCCTGTCAAGTGCAAGGTCATGAGTTTGAACCCCAGTCCCACCAAAAATAATAATAATAATAATAATAATAATAATAATAATAATAATAATCCTCTGTGCCAGGAAGATAGCTCAGCAGTGTAAGTGCCTGCCTTGCCAGCAGAAGGATTTGGGTTTGATTCCTGGTACCACATTCCTTTCAGGCCCTGCACCATGCCGGTCAGTGAAACTGGGCATGGTGCATGCCTGTGATCCCAACATGGGGAATGTTGAGATAGGAAGATCACAACAAGTCCAAGCTGCGTAGTGAGACCCTGTGACAAATAAATAAATAAATATTTAAAAGCCCTCTGTACAACAAAGAAAATAACAAACAAATGAAGAAATACCTAAAGAATAGGAAATGAAATCTATTTCTCCATTTAGACAGGTGACTAATGAGCTTCATTTTGGAAATTTTGAAAATCTTTGTTTTTTTAATAATATTAAGATTTGGAATCAGATCAATTTTAAGTCTCTGATATGTAACTTAGCAAATTTTTTATCTGAATTTAAATTTTTTTTTTTTGAAGACGGATCAATGCTACCTGTCCTCAAGTTACTTTTAAAGGATCGAATGAAGGAAGGATAGAAAAGAAACAGAAGAGGGCAGGCCTGAATCTGCAGGGAAGGTATTATCCTCTTCAGGCAGTGCTGATTGTGCAAACTGTGTGCTCACTGCTGCTGTTCTATGTTCATTCTCTCTTTCTAAACAAAGGCATACATTATTTTTTTTTGATTAAAATGTTTTACTCTAACAGACAGTGTCTATGTCGCATTTTCTCTTTGGTTATTTTAATTAAATAAGCAGAAAATTGCAGCTGTGAAAATATGATTTTCCACTTAAAAATGCAACCGGAATACTAAAATCTCAGTTATGTTACCTTGAATACCCTGAGATAATATTTTGCTGGACCAAAAATGTTCTCGAAAATGAATTTTTCAGGATGGAAGGAAATTCAGTGGAATATTTCACACTGCACAGATGATAGTGTCCTCATCTTTTTAAAGTATGACATGAACTCTAATATATCTAGTCCAAGATGGTGACCTATCACAGCATGCCTGGACTTGGGGTCATGGGACTGAGCCACTACACCCTTCGGAAGTTCTTTGTTCTATCTCCAGAAAGCCATTTGGGTAGACCTATGAAAATGCACACTGTGCTTATACCTGGAAAACAAATTAATGATATCCTGCCAATCAAATATGGAGTAAAACCAAGGTAAAATCTCAATATATTTTCGGTTTCTATGATATCAAAGTCAGTCTCATTATTCAAGAAACAACACTTGATCTTTAATAGAATTTCCTTGTTTTCCTTTAGCTAGAGCTTTCTAGAAATGTGACAATTAAAACCCATCTTTCTATGTACATAAACGAGAATGCGTTAATGTTTTATACTAGCACAAATATACAATACACTCAATTATGTCTTAGTTCATTAAAAGGAAAGGTTTGTGCTAATGTTGTTTGGAAATGTGAATGCTGATGTCTTGTACTCTGAGTAACTAATGTAAGAATAATGAAATTCAATGCATTACATATCGTTATCCTCCTATTATCTTACTTTAAAATTTGCTTACCTTTTTCCTCTTTAAAATAAAATTTTAAAATGAAATACAATAAATGAACTAAGCAGAACTTCCTAAAATTATTTAAGTTTTTCATTTCACCATAAAGAAAAGAAAAATTACATATCTATTATCAGTAAATATGTGTATGTAGGCATAATAATATCAAAATATTGTACATATAAATCAAAACAAAATTTTTACAGAATTCAGTTAAACAACATACAAGCAAAGGAGAGAGATGGGAGTACACAACAAAAAAAGAAATTACATGGTACAAAAATTTTTCTTTTTTTTTTGTTTTAGGGTCTCACTACTGAGTCTTAGCGATCCTCCTGTTTTTACCTCCCAAGGGCTGGGATTACAGACGCGCACCACCACGCTCAGTCTTGCCGGCTCAGCGCGCTCTAGAGCGGGGCTGGTGTAGCATGAAGGACCAGGAACCAAACCCTGGCCCCATGAGCTTCCTCTAAGCAAGCACTAAATCCACTGAGCTATACCACCAGCCCTATGGTACAAAAATTTCAATAAAGATTTCTGATTTTTAAAAGAATTTCAATAAAGTACAAAAATTAAACTTAATTTTAGAAAAAATTATTAGTATATTTTTCTTTTGTTTTTGTTTTCAGTTTTCCTTATTGTCAAAGGACTTTTTTTTTTTTTGAATTTTTAATTTATTTAATTTAATTTTTTTCTTGTTTTAGAACTTTTTTTGCTTATTTATGTTTTTATTTTTATGGCTGGCTCAGCCTGCCCTGAGGGCAGGGCTGGCGCAGCATGTAGTGCTGGGGATAGAGCCAGCCGTCTAAGCTTTCCTAAGCAGGCGTTTTAGACCACTGAGCCATCCTGCCGGGCCCCGAGGACATTTTATTTTTAAGTTCATTTTTGTCCTTACTCTTTCTTGCTTTGGTTTATATATTATTTTCTAAGTTATTAAATTGTACAAAATAATTCAGAAATATTCTATGATTAATATTCATCATTCCTTTTTCCCTTGTTCCTTATTCTCTTTTATTATCCTTTTTTGTTTTCTTTTAAACCTAATATTTCCTTGAGAGAGACTACACTAATAATTGAAATTTCATGAGAAGCAGCACACATCTTACAAGATCAGAATGACAGGCATTACAAGTATAGTTTTAGTGTTAAACATCGCTATTCTCAGGGTCAAAACCCTGTTGAAGATTCCTAGCACCATTGTATGATTCATCCTGTGTATAGAAGGGCATGGTTTTGCTCCTGCAAAGTTCTGTAACTTTTCTACTTGCTGTCTCTTCATTGTTTAATTCTTATGTTCTTGATTTCCATTCAGCTCTGTTAAACCTTTCCATTTTTATTTCTTCTTTTGAGTTCTTATATCAGGGAAAAGATACAATATTCATACATGTATGTCTGCTTTATGTCACTTATGGGTCTATCTTCAAGATACATCCATTTATATATGAAGTCTTCTAGTTTATCATTCCTTATAGCTGAGTTTATTGCATTGCAAAAAAAATGCCATATCTTTTTCAACGTTTACTCAGATGATGGGCATTTTGGTTGTTTCCAATATTTGGCTATCATAAATTCTGCTGCTGTAAACATAGAAGCACAATAATCACTATGATATGATGTGTTTAGTTCTTCTGGGAAAATTTCCAGTAGTGTATAACTGGGTTGAATGAGACTTCCAGTCCTAGTTTTTTAAAGAGTCTCCACACTGATTTCCATAATGGTTGCAGCAGTATGTATTCCCAGCAGCAGTGGAGAATTGTGCCTTTTTCCCCACAGCCTCTCCAACATTTGTTGTTGGTTGATTTCTTTATGATAAACATTGTTTCTGGGTTGAGATGGTATCTAAGTGCTGTTTTGTTTTGCATTTCACGAATGGCTAGCGAAGTGGAGCATTGCTTCATATATTTATAAGCTCCTACTATCTCTTCATCTGAGAAGTGTGTGTTCATCTCAGATGCCCACTTCTGGATTGGGTCATTGAATTTTGAGAACCTAATGGCTTTTAGTTCTTTATAAATTCTAGAGAGAAGACCTTTATTTGAATACTTACTAATTAACTTTTTTTTTTAGTTTGTAGGTTGTCTTTTTACTCTGTTGGTAATTTCGTTGATGTGCAAAATCTTCTCAGCTAGAGGAGGTCCCAGTTGTTGATTCTTTCAAGATTTAGAGTTTCTCTTTTAATATTTAGATCTTTAATCCATTTTCACTTCACTTTAGTGCATGGTGATGGACCTGGGACAAGTTTTAGTTTGTGGAATGTGGAGAGCCAGTTTTTCTGGCACGATTTGTTAAAGAGGCTACCTTTTTTCCAGTAAATATATTTGGCCCCTTTGTCAAAGATAAGGTGACTGACTGTGTTTGTATTTGCTTCTGCGTCTTCTAATCTATTTCACTGATCCTCAGGTTTATTATTGCCAATGCCATGTTGATTTTATCTCTGTATCTTTGTAGTATAATTTTAGGTCAGGAATTGTAATGCCTCCTGCTTTGTCTTTGTTGCCCAGGATTGTCTTGGTTCCAAATAAATTTTAGGAAAGATTTTTCCAGGTCTGCGAGGTATGTTGATGGTATTTTGATAGGGATTGCATTAAATCTGTATAACATCTTCACAATGTTGGTTCTTCCTATCCAGGAGCAGAGAATATCTTTCCATCTTCTGAAATCCACTAAGATTACTTTTTTCAGAATACTGTAGTTTTCACTGAATAAATCTTTTGTTACTTTAATTAGATTAATTAAAAAGTATTTTATATTCTGCAGTGCAATGATAAAAGGTTTGTTTGTTCAATTTGTCTCTCAATGTATTTGTTATCTGAGAAGAGGAATGCTATTGAATTTTGGGTGTTGACTTTGCATTCTGGTATGCTATTGAATTTTCATATTAATTCTAGCAGCTTCTTGGTGGAGTTTTTTGGATCTTCCAAGTAGACTATTATGTTGTCTGCAAATAATGATAGTTTGACTCCTTCTTTACCTATTCTCATTCCTTTTACTTGTCTCTCTTGTCTAATTGCTCTAACTAATGATTCCGTAAATTTATTGAATGGGAGTGGTGATAGAGGACATCCTTGTCTGAGAGTAAAACTCTTTAGGTTTTCCCCATTTAGAATTATGCCAGCTGTTGGATAATCTTAGATGGCTTTTATCAAATTGAGGTAGAGGCCATAAATTCCAATTTTTGTAGTACTTTGAACATGAATGAGTTTTTGGACTTTATCAAAAGACTTTTCTCCATCAATTAGGGAGATCATGTGGTTTTTCCATTTTACTCTATTAATATAGTGTATTAATTTTATAGATTTGCATATGCTAAACCATCCTTGAATCCCTGGAATGAATCCTACCTGGTCATAGTATATAATCTTCTTTTTCTATATAATCTTCTTAATGATTTTCTTTATTCTATTTGACATGATTTTATAAGGTTTTTGCATCTATGCTTGTGAGAAAGATTGGCCTCTTTTTAGTTACATCTCTCTCTGGTTTTGGTATCAGTATAATACTTTTCTCCAGGAATGATATTGGGAGGATTACTTTCTTTTTTATTTCATTGAAGAGCTTGAGAAGTATTGAGATTATATCTTCTGTAATTCTGTAAATTTCTTGTAGAATTCAGCGGTGAATCCATCAGAATTGGAACTTTTCTTTGTCATTAGAGTTTTTAATACATTTTGTATTTCATTGACTGTTATTGGTTTATTGTGAGTTCTTATATCTTCTTGATTGAGTTTGTTAAATTGTACTTTTCTAAGAATCTGTCCATTTCATCAGTGTCTTCTATTCTGTGAGAGTAAAGATTCTCAAAGTAGCTATGAATGATCTTCTGACTCTCCACTAGGTCTGTGGTACTTTCACCTTTTTCATTCCTTATTGCTTCATTTTTTTTTTTCTTTAATCTTTTTGATGAGGCTAGCTACAGGCTTATCAGTTTTATTTAATCTTTCAAAGCACAAGGTTTTTGACTTATAGAATCTTTGTATTGTTTTCTTCATCTTGATTTATTTAATTTGTGCTCTACTCTTTGTAGTTTCCTCCTGTGTTTGGGCTTTAGATTTGGTTTGCTCTTCCCTTTCTAGACAATTAGAGTATTTATTTCTTCCCTTTCTGATTTCTTAATGTGTAATTTCATAGCTATAAATTTCCCTCTAAGAACTGCTTTCATTGCGTCCCATAAATTCTGATAAGTTTTATTTGAATTTTCATTAAATTGTACTTATTGTTTAATTTCTTGTTTAATTTCCTTTGTCACCCATTGGTTGCTGATAAGGGGGTTGTTTAATTTCCACGGATTTCTAGGGTTCTTGTCATTTATTTTGTCATTTATTTCCAGTTTCATTGCACTGTGGTTAGATAACATGCATGGGAATATTTGTTTTCTTTCATATACTTAAGCAGGACCTATGGACTAGTATATGGTCTATTTTAGAAAATGTCCCATATACAGATGAAAAGAATATATATTAAGCAATGGTTGGGTGGAACACTGTATATGTACACTAAATCTAGTTGTTCCATATTGTCATTCAGTTCTACTACCTCTTTACTGATTTTTTTGTATGTTTGACCTATTTTTTGGGGATACAAGGGTGTTAAGGTCTCCTGTTAACATTGTGGTATAGGGTATTGGATTTTTCATGTCAATTAAGATTTTTCTTATATAGCTTGGTGCTCCCATAATGGATGTGTACATATTTAAGAGTGTTACCTCTTTGTCTTGAATTCTTCCTCTAACCGGTATGTAGTTGTCTTCTTTATTTCACTGGACCTTTCTTGGTTTGAAGTTCAGACTCTCTGCAAACAGGATGGCTACCCCTGCTTTTTTCTGAGGTGCTAGGGCATGTAGTATTGTTTTCCATCCTTTGAATTTCAGCTTATGAATTTTTTATGAGTGTGTGTCTTTTGTATACAGCATATTGTTGGATTTTGCTTCCTAATCCACTGTACCAGTCTATTTGTTTTCAATGGAGAATTAATTCCATTTACAATGATGATTATAATTGAAATGTACTGACTTATAATTGATACGCTTTTTACCTACTATTGTTTACCCCTTTTTCTCCTGTGTTAATTGGTTGTCCTATTTGGTGGATTCTTTCTGTTCTCATTTGTGGAGTTCTATTTGTTTTGGTCCCTCTCTAAAATATTTATTGGTGGTTTGTGTAGGATTGGCTTTGAAATCATGAAAATTTTTAGTTGTTCTTTACAGTGGAAGTATTTCACTTTTCCCTCATACTTGAAAGAGATTTTTGAAGGGTATAGCAGTCTGGGCTGGAATTTATTTTCATGGAGGACTTGAATCACTCTGTTCCATGTTCTTCTTGACATTGTTATTTGTGAAGAGAAATCTACCATTATTCTGATGAGTTTTCCTTTAAATGTGATCTGTTTCATTACTCTAGCAGCTTTTATTTATTTTTTTAAATTTTATTTATTTTTTTTCTTGTTTCAGAACTTTTTTGTTTGTTTGTTTTTTATTTATTTTTATGGCCGGCTCAGCCTGCCCTGAGGGCAGGGCTGGCACAGCCTGTGGTGCCGGGGATTGAACCGCAGTCCCTGAAGCCCCCTACAGGCGCTTTAAACCACTGAGCCATCCTGCCGGGCCCTAGCAGCTTTTAGCATATTATTCTACTGCTGAATTTCTGTGTTCTTGATTATTATATGTCTGGGTGGGTTTTTAGTTGGGTTGATAGTATTTGGAGTTCTGTATACTTCAGTTATCTGGATGCTAGATTGTTTCCTAATATTTTAGAAGTTTTCTGCTATTACTTTTGCCCATATACTTTTTATATTATTTGTATTAACTCTTTCTTTCTCATTGATGCCTATAGTCTCACATTGTTCATTTTTGCATCATTTTGAAGATTTTGAATTATTCTTTCCTGTATCCTAGTTGTTTTTAAGAGATCTTCACCTTTCATGAGCTGTGACTACTTCTTCAAGATCTGAAACTCTATGTTCACTTTCACTTGTATGGTGTTGCCAATTTGTGATTGAGGTTTTATTTTCCTGTAAATCTCTTTGAAACTGTTTCATGCAATCTATTTCTTTCCTATATTGCTCTTTCAAGGATTCCATCTTTTTTCTATTCTCCTCTAATTTATTAATCAATGTCTTCTTTAGGAACATTATTTCATTATAGTTACCCTTTCTTTTACTCCTTCAGAAGTTTTTGCTGATCTGATTTCCTCTATACCTTTTGCATTTGTTTCTTTACTTCAGATACTATTAATTCTGAGGCATCAGCTGTGTGGCTCCCATTTTGTTCTATGCTAGAGTCTTCTGCATTTATTCTGAGTGTTCTTGGGCCTGAGATTGAATCTTGCTCCTTCTCTTTGTCATTTTATATAGCAGTGTCCTCTGATCTTTGCTGTAAAGCTTTGGTGAAGTTATACCATTAGTGTCTTTTGAAATTTGGGTCCAGCTTTACCATGTTTGATCTTGTCCAGATGTTCCTGGTTGTATCTGGCTGCTCTGCTCAGCTTCTTCCTGCTGCAGCTCATGGAAGTGAGCCCACTGTGTTCCTCTGGCCACATGCTCAGATCCTGGATTAGCTAGGAGTGTCTGACCTCCAGCCTCTCTGCAGGAAATTTTCCTCCAGGGTTACACAGCAACTGCAGGGGCTGGATTCTGGCAAGACAAAAGTTCCCATGGCTAGGGGGCCATGGGCTGAGAGTTCTTACCTGCATACCTGACCAGTGCAGGGGCTGGTCAAGGAAGGATTTCCAGTGGCATGGGGCTGTAGGAAGAATCTCCTTATTTTTCTTGAAATTTTCATTTTTATTTTTTATATTTTAATTACTATTAATAAGAAATAATAATGAGACAGTTTCAAAACAAATTAGTAGCACAACCACAATAATTAACACAATGCATATTATTGTCTTCATGGTAGTTAGTCAGAGTACAAGATACAGACATGATAACTTTTTGAAACACTGTTGGTACAAATATCTCTTCTCACTGAGCTAAGACAAAGTAGTTGTATGCATCCTCTAATATTTCATAATAGTAGTGGGTTATCAGCAGATGCTGTTGACTTGAGCCTTTTACAGCTCAGCATACTTATTGACTTTACCATTATTCTTAATAAAATCATCATTTGCCATTGGAAAGTAGTAGAGTAGATACAAGAAGAAACAATGAAGTTGAAACTTGAACTTAATTGATAAGAATGATATTTCTCTTACTTTCAGAAAATCACCATGAAAATGATTAATGTGTTGTCTACCAATAAAACTGAAGTTTTTAAGAATATATAGAATAAAGTATGATGTGAAAACCAAGGGAAATGCTTACCAATAAAAGCAAAACAAATACAAAGAACATGAATGACATTATTTAGAATACAAATACCAACATAAAGCAACAGATGTAACTCATTTCTTTGATAGATTCATGGGAAGCTTCGTCTGATCTACGTGAACCTGGAAGAAGAAGGTACCAGTTATAACTTGGTTCCGTGACACAGTTACCATTTATGTTACAACAAGTGACTGTAGCAGGTCAGATGTCAAGGACCAAAGGAAACACCTAAGAAAATGATGTGAATGAATTTTCAGGTGAATATATTTTTATAGCATTGGTAGAAAGTTAAGTGGAACCCAGGAAGTTCTGGCTAAATATATGCCATTTCCTTGCTAGCAGCTAAAGCAATGCTGGAGAAAGCTCTGCCTAGTCTTGCTGCCTTTTTACACATATCTAAATCATTCTGGAGGCTAATGCATTAATTATTGGAAATAAAAATTATTTACTGTCTTTCTTATATCCTATATTCTTAGTAATTGATCAAATTTTTATTTTACTTATAATTATAATGTCCTTAAATTAGTATCATTGTCACATTAATCTGAAGGTAACATAATATATCCTCACACCTTCTCACATTAGATTTCATTAGTAAATGAAAGTTTAAATAGTATTTTTTCATGGATTTTTAGACTTTATAGCTTCATCTTAGTTTCATATTGGTGACAGTTTACTCACACAGGTACAAATACCCTGAAAATTTAATACACCTATAATAAAGTCAATACGGACTATGAATGTTCTTGGGATGATTTATGTTTCAAACATTATATTTATATCGACTGACACTTTGTTAGTGTCCAAGAAAAGCAGTTCAATTTGCTATAAAAGGACATTCCAATGAAAACTTGTATTTCAGAATTTATAAATGAAGTACAGTGTCTCTGTCTATAAAACATCAACAAGATCAAGTTGAAAACTAAACCTGTTCCCATCTCTAAAATCATAAAACAAAACAAAACAAAACAAACAAACAAACAAACAAGAAAACCCAGCATGAGCTGTTCCTTACCCTCACTTCCCAAATAAATTCTTCTGGGGACCATGTATAGTTATAGAATTATATCCCTTTGTATAAAGTTACATGATGAGATAAAACATTTGCATCTATGAAATGAAATGATTCAGAAGAACAAATGTGAGTTTGGATAATTTCAATTTTACAGTGAGGTAAGCAGCAAAAACTAGGTATTGTTTCATGTTTTCCAGATTTGCACTTACACTGTCAAGGCTGAAGAAAGGATGTAAGGGGGACAATGCAATGCAGGCCTAATGGGGCAGCAGTCATGCTCTAAAGCATGTAAGTATACAGCTTTTACAAGTTTCAGTCTGAAATCTTCCTTAACTTCCCAGCCTTGTAAACATCAATCATGTTTGAGACTATTAAAATGAAAATTGGGTAATCCCAGCACTTGGGAGGCTGAGGCAGGAGGATTGGTGTGAGTTCGAGACCAGCCTGGGCTACAAAAGTGAGCTCAGGACCAGCCTCAACTGCACAGCGAGACCCTGTCTCCAAAAGACAAAAAAAAAAAAAAAGAAAAGAAAATTGGTCAGAAATTCTAAATTGTTTTTGTTTCATTTTTTTGCTGTTGTTTCTGAAATTCCATTCCATAGCCCTTAATTACTATTCCTAGTCAACATTTCTTCACTAGCTTCTTTAGGTTAGGATTTCATAAGCTACTTGAAGCAAGCATAGGTATAGATATAAGTATTGTTTTCAAGGGGTGATTCAGAGGATAACATGAACAAGAAACTCAAAACCATGAAAACAAGCCCTGTTCCTGCACTAAAATTTGAACAGCCTGCAAAGAGGGGATCAGGTCCTTTTCCTCGGTCATTAATGGAAATTTGTGTCTGGAAGACACTAGCAAAAGCGGGAGACCTCAGCTGCAGCTCGCCAGCGGCAGCCTTTCCGTGATGATGCTTTTAGAAGCTTTTAAATCCTAAAGCCAAGGCAGTTGTTTTAGGTGAAACGTGATCATGTTTAGCACCCACTGTCATCAGAATAATAAGCAGCATAGGAGATGAGTTAGTTTCATCTGAAAACATAGGTTGGGGGTCTCTGCTGTTTTCTACCCTTTAAACAGTCTTTTTATTCAATTTTTTTCATTAGCACATGTTTTCAGTATGTAATGCTATATTCCTCATGAGGAGTTGGAACATGCACATATCTCAATTATCTTTTAATCCTCTTGCCCGCCTCTTCTTACTCCAGTTTTTGATCCTTGTCCTTTTTCATATTTTTTTTTTTTTCGTCTTTTTGAGACAGGGTCTCGCTATGCAGTTGAGGCTGGTCCTGAGGCTGGTCTCGAACTCGCACCAATCCTCCTGCCTCAGCCTCCCGAGTGCTGGGATTACAGGCGTGAGCCACCACGCCCGGCTTTTATTTCATATATTTTTTTAAAAATTATTTTATTTTTGAAGAATGATAACAAAAGCAAGAACAAAAATCAGAAACAAAGACAGGAGAGTAACATACCACAATACACGTTACAGATTTTCAGAACAAGAGTAACTGATTAACAATTGCTGTTATATTATCTATTTCTTATTGTCAAATATGTCAGTCAGTTTAACAGATATAGTTATGTAAGGTTGGACATATGATTGAATATGACTGCTTGCTTTCAAGAAATCTACAATTTTTGTTTTTGTCTCTGTTTTTTTTTCTCTCTTACCTTTTTAAACATTTATGTTAAAGAGAGCATAGTAATAATTAAAAGCATATGTTTTAGTTACTTTTCACTCGTTGCTGGGACAAATACCTGACACTCAAAATTAAGGAAGGAAAGGTTTATTAGCTCACAGTTACTGGAGGTTTCAGTCCATATTTGGCTGGCCCATGGCTGAGTGGAACAGGGCAGAGAGCATCCAGTTGGTGGTAGTGGAACAGCGACAGTCATGACAGAGGCAAACGACCAACCAGGGGAGCAGAGAGCAACAGCTTCAGTCTGTCTCTCTGTCTCACTTTTTAAAATTACATCAGGCTCTCCGCCTCAGCCTATCCACCTTAGGCTACACTCATAATCCCAGAAGTACTCAGACCATAATCCCATCAGAATTAAAATATATAAAACCAGTGACTCGTGAGTCAAGTCTCAATCTATAGAAGTCCCTGCCCCATGACTGCATGAGGCTTTGGGGTGACAAGACATAAATCATAACAGCATGCAAGTATATCTACAGGCCGAGGTGACTGTACTAAGAACTTACAGCACCTTTTGGAAATAGCAAATTTGTAGAATTTTCAACTTGACTAACTCTGTATGCTGACATATGCATCTAAGCATCTATATCAAGGACAGCAATATGATCCTTTATGTTTAGCAAAAGATTAACCTGTCTATTTCTTGTTGTTTGCCTTTTATTTTGCCCTTTATATGTGTTTTGAGTTTATCATATAAGAGAGACCTCCTCTTTAATGAGCTAGTGCAGCTTTCTGGTTAGGAAAGTGCTCTTTGTTACGCTACTCTGCTGCTTTACAGGATCCACCTAAGCACCAGGAGAGCATCTTTGCACTTTTAGTAAAACCAGAAAGGCAATTATGAGGAACTTCTGAAATCTCCCTCAGATGTTGTACCACCTGCCGCATTGTAGAACTCACTAGGAATAAAGTATTGAAATGAAATTCTAGACTAGTGCCAATGTAACAAGTTGATCTAAAGAAGGCTTTAAGAGGTTTCTCAGATCTTCTTGACTCACTCAATGCCATGTCCTGTGAAGCTTAACATACCTAGAGTTACAGCAAAATAGATACATGAAAAATACACAGCAAATGGTAAAATGACAAAGCCGAACTCAGAGCCAGAGAGCTTAACCATAAAGATATCCTTTAAAGCTCTATGTGAAGTTTTCCAAGCAGAATATTCCAAGACTGTATTACCAAATATTTTAATGGTCTGTATATAAAACAATAAATGATCTTCCAGTATCAAAAGTAGCAAGAAATCAGGAAGACAGAGACACGTAAAGGCCAGAGGGATAAACATACACAGGCACCACAAAAACCTGACGCACTAAGAATTGGAAAATTAAGTCCTTCATGGCCTACATGTGCAACTCCTGAGCTCTGGAAAGCTACGGAAGGAAAATTGCAAACACTAGTCTAGCCTGAACAGCTTGGCAGTTTAGTGAGAATTGTCCCACAATGAAAGAAAGAAAGAAAGAAAGAAAGAAAGAAAGAAAGAAAGAAAGAAAGAAAGAAAGAAAGAAAAGCTAAACTGCCCATGGATGGAAATAAAGGTGAAGGCCCTGGGTTTAGTCCCCAAGACTCCAAAACAAAACAGAATTAAGCCAAGTGAAGGAATAGCATCAGCAACTAATGAAGAGAAGAGGATACTGATTCCAGGGCCCCTCATAAAGTTGGGCTGGGGATTATGTTAGTGTGTAAATGATGCATGTAGCATGTGTAAGGAACTAGGCTGCAGTTGGCTGGCAAGTCGGAGCAAATCCAGTCATGACCCAGAAGGTAGACGCTGCCTGGTATTATCTACACAAGGCAAAGAGCTGCAGGAGCTCTTCAAGTTCAGCAGCAAAGTCCAACCCTCATCTTAATTACTACTAAGCTAGATAAGTTGTGAGCATATGGCAATATTGTGGTGGGCACTACGGTTCCACTGTGAACAGGCATGTCAGATTACAACCATGGACCTAATGCTCAGGAAAGCTAAGGCAGTAGAAGCACAAGTTTAATCCATGCTGAGACAATTTATCAACTTAGTGAGACCCTCTCTTAAAACTTAAAAAACAAAACAAAACATAAATTGACAAAAAGGGCTGTAGATTTAGTTCATTAAGCTCTGGATTCAATTTCCAGTATTGTTAAATGAATAAATTGGTAAACAGAGCAACAAATAAAATCCCACTGAAATAGCTTAGTATCTTAACACTAAAAGAAGAGGATAGGGAAATGTGTTATTTATTTATTTATTCATTCATTCATTCATTCATTCATTTCATTCATGCATTCATTCACTTGCTACAGGGTCCTACTTCGCAGCTTGGACTTGCAGTTATCCTTGTCTCAACCTCTCAAGTGCTATGATTAGAGGCGTGCACCACCACATGCCCTATTTCAGTAGCTTAAACAGCATACCCTGAGTTTTGGGACCAGCATGGCATGTGGTACCAGAGATTGAACCTGAATCGTTGGGCTTGCCAGGTAGGTGCTTAGACCACCAAGCTATCTCCCCAGCCCAAAATGTGATTTTCAAAGCACAACTAAAATATTCTAAATGGATTTTGTGACTCCTTCCAACTGCATTATAGTTATTCAGGGCAAATTGGAATTTCCACAGCTCCGCATGGCATGAATGTAAAGTGTTATTTTATTTTATTTTATTTTTTTTGAGACAGGGTCTCACTATGCAGTTCAGGCTGGCTTTGAGCTCACTTTTGTAGCCCAGGCTGGTCTTGAACTTGCGCTGATCCTCCTGCCTCAGCCTCCCGAGTGCTGGGATTACAGGCGTGCGCCACCACGCCCGGCTCCTAAAGTGTTATTTTAAACTGGATCTGAAATATTCAATCTTATTTTTCTACTGTCTAGGTTCAATTTAACAGTAGCAAATTCATTGCCTCTGAAAGTGACGCGTGTCTCCATTTGCAGCTGGAGATATTATATTTTCTCTTTGGAATTCTCTTCAGTCACTCTCCCATCTTGAGCAGCAGTACACATAATTGTGTCAACAGACATGATCATTTTATGACCTCAGAAGCTAAAGCAACAAATGCATTGCCACTTGAAATCTAACCCAAATACAGAAAGTTGCATTGTCAAGGCAAAGTCTAATCTGCACTCATATAGCAGCAGCAATACAACCTGGGCTGTCTTTGCTGCATTTTTAAAAAGCATGACTGAGTTTCTATTTTAGATGAAAGAACACAAAAGGCCGAGTGGTGAGGTTTTCAAACCCACAAGATGTTTAGTATATGCTATTGATTATACAAAGCCCTGATTTTTGAGTACTAAGGTATTATGGAGGTTTCTAATTATAATTAATTGATAATATTTCATCTACTTTAAAAAACTGAAATGTAACTGATATATTTAGTGGAATGGAAGAAAGGATTAGAAAAAAAAGTACATAAAATCACTGTATTCTTCACTCAGAAAATCTAGATAAATGTTCGTTTACATTTTGAGTTTTCAAACAGCTTAGAGAAAGTGCTTTTAGAGAGCTCTGATTTTGCAACTTAAAAATATAAGTCGATAAATAAATGGAAAGCTCTATGCAGAGGTGAAATGAGCAAGGGAAATTCCAAAGATCACAATGCAATATAATAAAATAGCACCATACAAAAGATGTACTGGTCAAAATGTGCCTTTTATGATAGGGACACAACGTGATAGTTAGCTATGATATAGTGAATGGTTTGCTTTCTTTAACAGGAAAATAATATAAGTGCTATAAAACTTCACTGTAATTATTCTATAAACATAATTTGAAAAATACTTATATTCCAACATCAGGATATAGAATTAAACCGTTCTGGGATTGGTGAGATCTTAAACAGGTTGAGGACAGTACTATTATCCAGTAGAAGTGAATGAAATGTCTGTTCACCAAAATGACTAAATGAAAACGTTAATTAAATATAAGTGACAATCTTTTTGCTAATTTCATTATCATAGCTATCTAAGAAATCCTGAGTATTTTCAAATATTATCTTTAATTTAAGCTTAATGTCAGACAGTGGAACTTTAATACTAGAAACAAGCTCTTTTATGTATGACAATATTTATCATTTTTCTCCATTACAGACATGCTACGCGCTACATTGATCTTAACACTCCTAGAACTTCCCCAGTTATCTTTATTGTTACTTTTCATCTTGTGCCTCTTTATGTAAAAAACAAAACTATGAAAGTAGAAAAGCTGAAATCAATTCAGGATACAGTCATTGAGATGATAGAGGTCTGATTGTTGTGGTCCACCAATCACAGTGATTATAGACTCCCCTTCTTCTCTCCATGAATGAACTTTCATTTTAGCCATTTTAAAATTCACTTGTTCATTTCTTCCATGGTATGAGTTGTGTGTAATGTACAGGACATATCCATTTGATGTAGTTTTGCAATAATTTTTCCAAGAACTGATATTTAAAAATGTGATTCAGAGGGTAAACGTAAAGAAGCAGAGAAAGAGTGAGAGAGCAAAAGCGAAAGTGAGAGCAAAAGGGAGAGGGAGAGAAAGAGAGAGAGAGAGAGAGAGAGAGAGAGAGAGAGAGAGAGAGAGAGAATTAAACATTTCCAAGCTGAACATGTCATTACAAAAATTAGGCTAAATATGAGAGAGGTCAGGACAGCGAGATAGTCTGGCAATCTAAGCACCTCTTTTTTA
Organism: Myocastor coypus; assembly: GCA_004027025.1. Classification (NCBI taxonomy): domain Eukaryota; kingdom Metazoa; phylum Chordata; class Mammalia; order Rodentia; family Myocastoridae; genus Myocastor; species Myocastor coypus. The sequence continues at coordinate 10,613 of PVJA010004160.1, read as the reverse complement.
CATGCAAGGACCTGGAGTCAAACCCGAGTATAGCATAACCTACTAGGTGCGGAATCATGAGTATGCCATACTGGCCACCAAAACTGGGTGTCAGGGGTATGCCTATAACCCCAGTGCTGGGGAGGCTGAGACAGGAGGATCATTGAGTCCGAACTGTGGAGCGAAACTCTGTACCAAATAAATAAATAAATTTGAAAGAGGTAAAAATATCTTGCTGTCTAACACTTTACTTTAGTGTATGAATTGAAGGAATGGAAATGTCATAACCGGAAGACCAAGAGTACCTAAAGGTGTGAAGGGTATAAGTGAATTCAGACGTGTCACATGGGTGAAGCAACTCCCCATGGTAAATGCAGCTATAACGTGCAGCGGACATCTATGAATAAAGACTTTTTGCTTTCGGCCGGAACCGCCATCTTCCAGTAATTTGTCAAAATGACTAACACAAAGGGCAAGAGGAGGGGAACCTGTTGTATGTTCTCCAGGCCCTTTAGAAAACATGGGGTGGTTCCTTTGGCCACATACATGCGAATCTACAAAAAGAGTGACATTAGAATCATCAAGGGAATGGGTACTGTGCAAAAAGGAATGCCTCACAAATGTTACCATGGCAAAACAGGAAGAGTCTACAATGTTACCCAGCACGCTGTTGGCATGGTTGTAAACAAGCAAGTTAAGGGCAAGCTACTTGCCAAGAGGATTAATGTACGTATTGAGCATATTGAACATTCGAAAAGTCGTGATAGCTTCCTGAAACGTGTTAAGGAAAATGATCAGAAAAAGAAAGAAGCTAAAGAGAAAGGTACTTGGGTTCAACTGAAGCGCCAGCCTGCCCCTCCCAGAGAAGCGCATTGGACCAATGGGAAGGAACCTGAGATGTTGGATATTCCCTATGGATTCATGGCACAAACTGGGATGTAGTTCTGCCATTCACCACCTAATTGGCAGCTTAAGTGTTCTAGGTCCTGTATAAAAATAAAATTGCCCTGTGTTGTAAGGGTGATTTTCTTAGTTGAAGCGGTATGTGGTCCCTTCTTACCTCAAACATATCTCATCAGATTTTCACTGTAGTGAGCAATTGTGTCTGGTCTTTACTCTTAAGTGTTTTCTTGCTGGAAAGTATTGCTGAGGGATAGTGCAGGTATATAGCCAAATATTTATAAAATATTTATATTGGCTTGAAGATCTTGTAAGTCACCATTGGGAAAAGATGAATCCAAATAAATGGAAGTCACTTAAGAAACAAATGTAAGTCCATTTCAGTTAAATAAATTGTTTAAAGAAAAAAAAAAAAAAGACTTTTTTGGTTACTGTTTAAAGAGAAAAAGTTCCACTTTCATTAAAGTTATTAAAGTTATCCCCTCATACTTTGTATCTTTAATACAGTAAGGAGAAAGGAACAAACACTCTTAATTTATCCAGAACTATTTGAAAAGAATATGTACTTAGTAAATGGATGACTGGCCTCCCACTTAGTTTTCAGAGTTTAGTTCTGGGGCTTGGGATATTTGTTGTTATGGTTTGTGTCTAGATGTTACCCTAATGCCGCATGCAAGTCATGGCGGTGGGCTCTTGGTGGTGGCTGAATCTAGAGTGTGTGACTGGCTTGCAGAGCAGTGCTGGGATTAGAAATGCTTGGGTGACAGCTGAGTGATTGCCGGCTCAGTCCACTGAGGAGATTGGCACCACCCTTCTACGGGTAGCCTGGATACAGGTAAGAAGCAGAAAAAGATTTGCGTCCTGCTTTTTGTGCTTGTGGTTTTTCTTGGTTTCCGCCACCATGAACTACTGCGCTCTGCCATGCCACCCTGCCTTGCCGCCAGCTGCTTGTGGGCTGAAACCTCCACAAACTATCAGCTCAATAAACCACTCCTCCTTTAACTGTGAACAAGAAGTAACCAAGATACTTATTATAATGAATCTCCTCCACTCAAAGAAATGGAATTCTAATTATTTATTTTTAAAAAATGTGCTATTGTCAAGAAATTTAAATACACTATACAATAGTTGAAATTAGGAAATGTGCTTGAGGTATAATTTACTTTAAAAACAAGCAGAGAATTCAAAAGGAAAAGAAATCTTGGCTCCATTGAAACATGAATGCGTGAGTGTGGTGCACACGTTCGGTGGAACCCTAGTTAGGTGTAAAAAGGAGAAATTCTGCAAGGCATGATATCATGGACGAACCTGGAAATTATGCCAAGTGAAACAAGCCAGCCACTAAAGGGAAAATGCAGCGAGGTCCTGCTTTTAAGAGTGGATGAATTATAGAACTGGGAGCCATATTATTGTTGAAAGAGGAAAGTTGAAAATTACCAATTATGGGGTAAACTTTCAAGAAGAAACAGTGAATAAGCTCCAGAGATCCACGGAATAGCATTGCACCTATAGTTTACAATACTGTATTGCTTGAATATTAAGTGTTCTTGCTACAAAGAAATCATCCTCCTAAACTTCTATGCAGATCACCAATCATTGCCTGTGAGGAAGTATTATAAACATTTATAATGGCATGCCTTATTTTAGTTATGAGTGGCCATACTGAAATTAAAAAAAAAAAAAAAACTTTCAATGATGTTAAAAAAAATTAAATGCAACTAATCTTGCACGTGAAATTTATACCATTAAAATTAAAATTTAAAATAAGGATCCTGCTAGAATCTGTTTGGTGCCTTCAGTACTGACTATTGTTTCCAGCTCTTTAACGAGTCAGAAATCATTACAAAAGGATTTGAGGTATAGCTAAGATGAACCCCACTGAGCAAATGTAATAGCACTGTCAAGGTTTATTGAAAGGGAAATCCAGGAAAAGTAACAACAAATTGTGATGTGTAATCCCTGAAAAGTAAGCTAGAAAAGAACAATGCCTTTGAAAATGTAACACTAAAAAACAAGGACTCAAGCTCATACTCTGATGGTTATTTAAAATTCCATTCTCTCTCTCCTTAAAATTATTCCTTTTTAAAATGCATGCCCTCGAGTTATCTGTTTTAAATAAACACATAAAAGATTCACAACTATCTCACCAAGAAAATTTTGTTTCTTTTCTCAAAGCGGCAGGCCACCCCAAAACTGAGTAGTTTCTTAATATGGTTTTGCTCTGTGTTTTGCATAATGTAGGCACAATCCCAGGCTTTTCTTATTTGCCTCACATAGTGAAGCTGGCAAAAGCACCACGTAACTATTGTTTGCAAAGAGGCAATTTCCAGCCTGAGCATTTAACAGTGGTGCCAGTTTCTATGTAACTGAGTTTTTGTTCTCACAAGATACACTGAGATTAAAAAAAAAAAAGCAAAAGAAAAAGAAAAAGAAAGAAAGCTGCCAAAGCTGAATTTTATTTTTAATTTTAGTCAACCACAGAAAGAAAAGGACTCTTCATATTTGGATCATGACTACTGGTCTAACACCCTCTGCGGGCTGGCTTGCTTTTGGGACTAACTGCAGTGAAACCACGCAGCAATATTCAGGGAGAATGCTTGCTGCCACCAGCACCTGTGGGTTCCCTCCCTGCCAGGATGGAAGAGGTCAAGGGTTGCTCCCAGTAGTGGGTGGTATACTTTGGCTTCTCTTACACACATCTCTCATTATAAATTACCTAAAACTACAATTTAATTCACTTGGAAAGAGATATCTGCTCTCTGATGGCCTGCAAAGTATGTTATTTAGATTCTGTACTCAATACAAATAACAGGCACCCAAGTCAGCCCAGTGTCCAGCAGTCACATCTAAACAATAGCAAGTTTAACAAATCTTCCTTTTAAATTTCTGTTGTTAAAAATTCTTGGAGTTATCCATCAGATTTGAAGAGTAAGCTACTCCCATAACATAAATAATTCTCTTTCCTAAATCAACTAACATAGGGGTTAATTGCTAATTCACTTAGATTCCATAACCATAAATAACCCTTTGATTTTCTTGTTAACCATTTGCTGACTGTGGACTGCACCAGCATTTTCCAACCTTCTTCATTCCTGAAGCTAACTTGTTATTTTCCTTTGGTGTCTGTTGCCTTTTTCATTTTCCCTAGCTGTTTCCTCTCATCTCGCCATGTATTTGGCCATCTGTATTTTCCCAGAATTTTACCATATGGCACATATTCATATTTTCTGGCCTTCACCTATATTTCGTTTCAGTTCATCTGCACTCAACTACTGGGAAACAGTATAGGAGAGTGGTAGAAGAAAGATCTCTGCAGCAGCAAGCATGAGGTGCAACATGGGCCTTCAACACCTGTCCACGAAGATATTTCTTAAATTATAACTTTAGGGCTCTAAGCATTAAGCCACTCCAGCTGCAATAGCCAACTTCACTGCATGAATATAAAGTGAACTAGAAATTAGAAATTCAATATAGCTCCTAGACTCTTAGCTAGCAGTACACTTACTTATAAGGACTCCGAGTCTCTTAAGTTTTTATAAGTGCCAACAATGAATAATTTAGTCTAATACTATTTCTATTAGCCATTTATTGGAAAGCTGAAGTTGTACAAAATATTTTCCTTTACCTGAATACCACTGATGCTAAATTACAAAACTATTTAAAAATTTGAGTAGTGTTGTTTTGCCTTCTCCACACTGTCATCCTTTAGTGTCACCATGACAACTCTTCCCCTGACCAGCCAGTCTAGGAAAAACCGACATGGGGAAGAAGAATACACACACACACACACACACACACACACACACACACACACACACCATGCTCTCCTTTTCTCTGGAAATAAATATCCAAATAATTCACATTTTCCTTCATGAACATACTAATCTTTTGAGAACCACAAATCTTCAAATTGAGAAACAAAAATTTGAGTAACAAAGTCATGATACGTTCTCCATGACCATGCCTATGGCATTTGTTGCTGCTTTAAAAATCTTGCTCTCTACAAAACCAACAGGCAGCCATTCCTTGCCAAAGTGAGACAGCTCCTGAGGTGGCCATCAAAATCACTTGGACACACAGACAGAGATGAGGACCTGGGTCACAAGGCCTGTGAATTTACTGTCTATCCCTCGAAGACTCCTCTGCAGCAAAAATTCAGGTGGAAAAAAGAGAATGATTAGGGACCCGGCGGGATGGCTCAGTGGTCTAAAGCGCCTGCTTGGGAAAGCTTGGGTGGCTTCAGGGACTGCGGTTCGGTTCGATCCCCCGGCACCACATACTGAGCCAGCCCTGCCCTCGGGGCAGGCTGAGCCAGCCATAAAAATGAGTAAATAAACAAATAAAGGTTCTGAAACAAGAAAATAAATAAATAAATAAATAAATAAATAAATTAAAAAAAGAGAATGATTAGAAGTTATCCAACTGCAAAAAATGCAAATAAAAAGGGCTTACCAAAACAGAAAATTTTAAAGTAAATGTGGGTTGATAAACAAAAATAAGTCAAAATTTCAAAACTTAAACTAATGCAAGCCGACGTCAGAAGGGAGGAATGTTCCCAAAGGGAACACCACAGAGACACAGTACACAGGGCAGCAATTAACCTCAATTTTATGAGATTTAAGTCAGACTAAAACACTGTCCTGAAAGTAAAATCTATGTACAAGACCCTGATAATCTATATGTAGGATCAATTGGGACACTCCAGTCTCTCTAAATTGGTATTTACCACTAGGCAAGAACTTAAAAATTTCCTCATAAAGAAAATTCTGGAAATCTGAAGATTTCTAGTTACAAGTTATACACTCCCATTTTAAAAAGTCTTCTACCTGCAAATCACATCTACCTTTGTCCTGGATTTATTAACCAAGTATCCCTGTGCAGTATGCTTCTTTTTTTCTGAGAATCCAAAAAAGAAAACAAAAACTGTGATATTTTATTTCATGGACTAAAACTATTTCTCTTTGAAAAAATGAAAATACAAAAGGGATTCAAGAAGAAACTGCATCTGTTTATCTAAAATAGTATTAAAATAACATACGGAATCAAAAGCTACTATTTGAGAGTAATATAGTTGTTGAAATAAAAGAATTGAAGAGACTTGAAAATAAAAATTCACAACATGCAGAATACAGAGAACAAAAATATAGTTATGTGATGATATATATATATATATATAAAACAAAGGCTTATAGCACACAGCATAAATAGCTAATACAGTTTCAAGAAGAAGACTGAAGACTGAGGGGAAATGTAATATCTACTAAAGAGTGCAAAGACATGTTCAAGGTCTGAAGGACTTGCCCCTTCACATGAAAAGTACTAGTAGGTCCTCTATTCATGGAATAACAAATTATGTAGTCCGTCATAATTTCTTATAAAGGCATTAATTATTTATTCTTAATATTAAAAACAGGTGTAAAATATTGGTCAAAAATTTTCTTTCAAAGCCGGGCATGGTGGCTCACGCCTGTAATCCCAGCACTCGGGAGGCTGAGGCAGGAGGATTGGTGTGAGTTCAAGACCAGCCTGGGCTACAAAAGTGAGCTCAAGGCCAACCTCAACTGCATAGCGAGACCCTGTCTCAAAAAGACAAAAAAGCCGGGCGTGGTGGCGCACGCCTGTAATCCCAGCACTCGGGAGGCTGAGGCAGGAGGATCACTGAGTTCGAGACCAGCCTGGGCTACAAAAGTGAGCTCAAGGCCAGTCTGAACTGCACAGTGAGACCCTGTCTCAAAAAGACAAAAAAAAAAAAAAAAAAGACAAAAAAAATTTTTTTTCTTTCAGTACTTCTAAACCAAACAAAACATCCCTTTAATAGTAACCCAGATGAAACTATTCCTTACATACTTTATAAGTGTTTTCTTCCTTTTTTTCATTTACATATTTGGTACAGGAGCTCCCTGCACAGATTAGATTTGTGGTGATCTTCCTGAGTTCAGTCTCGTCAGTGCTGGGATTATAGGCTTGCACCACCATGCCCTGACTTGTCACCAGCTCAGTGCACCTTGTGGGTGGGGCCAGCACAGCATGCGAAACTAGGGAGCGAACTCTAATCTCTGCTCTTGCCCAAACAGCTGCTTTGCTCACTGAGCTATATCATGGACCATCCTCCATATTTCACCAAGTTCCTTCGAAGATAGGTGTATTTAATTTGCAGAAAATAAACCAAAATGGGAAAAGCCTGGACTCAGTGAAATAGTATTGTGGGCCGGGGAGATGCTTCAGCGGTCTAAAGCACCTACTTAGGAAAGCTTAGGCAACTGCAGGGACTGGCACCAAATGCTGCACTAGGCCCACCCCTCACCCCACAGCCCCCAACCCAAAGCAGGCTGAGCCAGCCATGACATTAGAAAAGCAAAAGAAAAAGAAAAATGGTATTCTGTCCGACAGAGAGGTGAGGAGCATTCACAGGATGGTGGTTAGCCAGCAAACTTATAGCAGGAACAGTGAAGCTAGGAGCCAAAGAAAGACACAGAAAGTGATTCTCCAGAGCGTGTTCAGGGTGAGGACCATGAAGATAATGAAACACAAGCAGAAAGAGGGCAATGCAAAGTAGTCAAGGAAAACAAAACAAATGATGACCAGAAACATTTAAAAAATGTGTTCTGGGCTAAATGAAAAGCAAGTTAAATGTATTAGAATATTAAGCAATAGACTGTAATAAAATAAAATCCACCGGATTTTAATGATTGTAATATTGTCCTTTGAATGCACCTAAGTTTATGGCATCATATTTTTTAGAATGAAATTTTAACCCAGAATGTAATGTTTATATAACTTAACAGTGTGTTTGTCTGATTTTTATTTTTAGAATCATTAAAGAACAGAGAAAGTGATCCATATAGGCCCTTATAAAAGGGAAAATGTGTTTCAAAAAAGTGTATATGCATAGGAAAAAATAGCAGAAAAAATTACATGTATTTAGTATAGTTTTCTTTTTCTTCCTAACACAAGGAGTTAGGACATACCTCATATTTGTCAAAATGTTGGAACCAGAATGTTGGGACCAGAAATTGAGAAGTAAATACATTTTCATGAGATCATAAAACTTACCAGACAAAAAAACCAAAAACAGAAAAACAAACAAAAACCAGAATATCCAAACAAAAACAAAGTAATTAAAAAAAAAAAAAAAAAAAAAAAGATTGAGTAGTGATGAGAATTTGAAGGACAGCAAAAGCGAACAAAGTCCTTACCATTCTCATAATCTGGTAAGCAACCTCATAGATGATAAGTTTAAAATATAAAATGATATCAAGAGTTAAAATAAAAACAGTTAAAGGAATTTTAATTTCTGTGAAGGGAACAATGTTTTGCATAGGTGGGATCAGCTATTCACAATTTCTATTTCAATAAATTTTCTAAAATGAAAAAAGTTGAAATACAAATTTAAAACCCATTTCAAGGGATACTTTTTCACCATCAGTCCATGCCGACACAAAACACCTGCTTGTAAACGCTGTAAAAGATGATCATCCAATGACCCCACTTCTGTTTTAATAAATACATAGCTACACTGAAAGCACCATTATTGGCAGAAGATCAAACAAACTGCTCTAAGTAATGAACATGAGCAAATCCACTGATGGAAAATAACAGCTCTTTAACAGATAACTATAACAAATCCTAGCTTGACTAAGTAAAGGTGACTAGGGCAGCCTGTGAACAGCACCTGATGGGGATATGAGAAAAGGATGGCTTGGATTCAGGGAGCCTTGTATTTACCATGAATGTGTTTCAAAGCTGGATATAAAAGTGCCTTCATATCCTGTTGCTCTTTAGGAGCTACAGAATTTTCACAAAAGATGACAGCTGGCACTTAAGCTAGAGCTTCAGAGCAGTTCTTTGTTCTCAATTTTAATAACTAAGTGAATCTTTAGTTATAATTTTCAAATGTTTTCACTGTTTTCCTCCTTAGTCTTGAAGTGCTTCCTGATCCAAAATTAACCAAGCAGAATTCCATTTATATATTTTTTTTAATTAGGCACAAAGTACATTTAGTTCTTTTTATATTTTAAGGTTTTTTTTTTTTTTTTTTGGCTTGGTTTGCCACTGGCCAAAAGACTATCTCTACTGTCTGACCCTATTGACTGACCTGCCTGTTAAGGCATGGAATCAACACTTCTTGGGAAGAAGACAGGCTCTATTAGACAAGGATAGCATGACATCACTCACAGTTTTCAGTCAGCACCATTCAGTTCCAAAATCTGGTCTGGGCACTGGTTTGCTAGCCTAAATTCTCTGATTGTTAGTCCCTAAGTTAACTTTGTTTCACTAAATACTAATGACACACTAAAGATCTTTAAGAAACCAGGTAAGATCTACGACTTACACTATGACATTTTCTTTCAAACCTGAGCAAATAAAATATTAAATCACCATACTTAAATAATCAGATGTCAATCTGGTATTCAGAAATTATAATTATATATATATATTTTTTTATATATATATTGTATGTCTATTGTACTCACACTTATAAACCACCAGCTCTTCAAAACAACATTTTACTTCATAAAACATTACTATGAGTTTCACTTCTTTTTTCTTATAATTATGTCTGCTGCTCTGATGATTTAACTGTTCAGTGGCTTTCATTCAAACATGCTTCTCTCATGATGTAATAAATAGTTCTCTCATCCCTAGATCTCCAGCCATAAGTCTCTCAGACTGTTTAAAAATAAGAAATATGAGACCAGCCAGAGGTTAACTGAGTGGTGAAGTGGTCACCCTCCATGTTCAAGGTCCAGGTTCAAAGCCTAGTACAGCAAAAAATAAGCCATCAAAATAAACAATGAATTTGTCCAGTCTGTAGCTACAGTGTCCTGGAGAATCACTGCTCTTTTGTGAGCCTGGATTTCTTCATCTGTAAATGTGCTTAACATTTGCAAAATCAATACACCATCTGTATAAGGCTCAGTATTATATAATACTTAGAAATAAATTTTCCACCAAGTTTTTGAAAAATGACTAAAAGATTTTGTTGGTATCACAAATACCAAAAAAGGTACTCAATTTATAGCATAGAGTTATAGAAAATTGCTTTCCTCATCTTTAATACCCCTAATAATTTCAACTATCTCTAAAGCTATTCCTTCTTTTGATACTCTACAGAAATTCCTTCAATCTCAACAAGAATTCAAAGATTCTGGGATCACAGGTCCAAGTCATGAATTCCCTCCAGTCTGAATGCACAGTTTTGTAAGTGCCCCTTTATTATCAAAGTCTAACTATAAGTTAAATGTATACTTTCAGCATCTTATTATTCTGGTGATCCTTTTCTACCTTAGGGAGTAAGTCTTCTTTGGCAGCACAAGGTGAGCAGTCTTTCACTCCAGGAAAACATCCTAAAGCCAAACTCACACATCATTTGCTTTTGCTCATTTGCCTCCAGGGTTTACCATGTGGTGTCATTTCAAAAGGAAATTCCATCCATACTTTACAGTTCTTTTCTGCCCTTGGCAATGGCTCCTGAAAGGGCCAGTAGCATCAGTACATTCTGAATATTCTCTCATTTCCTCAGACATTATTTTGAGAGGTAAAGCTGAAAAGGCTAATTAATCATCTTCACTTACCTAGAAGGACTTCCTGGCAATATCAGTGTCATGTACTCATTTGACTAAAGAACAAATAAGCAAAAAAAAAAAAAAAAAAAAAAAAAAAAAAAAAAAAAAAAAAAAAAAAAAAAAAAAAAAAAAAAAAAAAAAAAAAAAAAAAAAAAAAAAAAAAAAAAA
>PVJA010004159.1:54544-88710 GCA_004027025.1 Myocastor coypus | reverse complement strand
GAAATACAGAGTTTGAGTAGTTCGACCTGACTGGCTTTAGTTTTCTTTGCACCTATTTTGCTTGCGAGTTGATGGACTTCTTTGTTCCATACATTAGTCTTTGTGCCAGTCTTTTCTAGTCTCTCTGCACATGTTTCTGCTACTCCCTTTTCCTGCTCCTCTTCTTTCGGGGCTCCATTTCCATGTCTATTGTGTGGCTTAATATTGCCTTGTATGCAAATTCTTGATTCAGCATTCCAGTCTTGCTGCTTCTGCTCTCTATTTCTTTCTCGTCCATTCTCCTTTATTCTTAACTTCCCACTAGCTACTTCTCTGGGACTAATGAAACCTCAACCCAAGGTGAAGAGCTGTCAAGTTAGGTTAGGTCAAGCTCCTTCTGACTGGGGCTCCATGGAGTCCCAACTACTACCCAAGACCATGAGCCTAAAGAGTGTGACTGATTTCTCCATTTTGGCAGATCACTCCTCCTCCTTTGTCCATGGATGAAAAAAGCCAGGAGTTGTTTCTTCCTTAAAACAGCTTATTCTTTTGTGGAGAATTTTTTAATTAAATTTTTTATTTATAGATATTGATTCTCTCTGTCTCCTTGTCCCGTTCCTTCTCCCTCTATCTTCTCTTTCTTTGTCCCCCTTTTAATAAAGCTGAACTTGACATACAGTTCTCCTCAATGCCATTTTTCTACCTCCTCTTCAAGAAGAAATAATTTTTATGCATATCGTCCATCTTTTCTATGCTTTCATTAGTCATAAAAATACATACAATTGGCTGGGCAAATAGCTTGGCTGTCTAAGTGCCTGCCTAGCGAGCACAAGGACCTGGGTTCGATTCCAGGTACTGCACGTTGTGCTGGCCCCAGAACTCTAGGTGTACCATGCTGGCTACCAAAACTGGGCATCTTAGCGCATGCCTGTAATTTCAGCACTAGAGAGCCTGACATAGGCGAATCACTACAAACCCAAGCTGTGCAGTGAGAACCTGCACCGAATAAATAATTAAATAAAAGATTTTTAATGCATGCAGCATTAATTTAGATAAATTAATCTAAATTAAAGCTTTTTTTTTTTTTTTTTTTTTTTTGAAGATAAAACTTTGAAGGAATACAAGAGTGAAATTCAGTAAAATGAGCACCTATTTTGCCTCAGACATCATTCTGGGACAGCAGACATAGGCAAAGCTATAATGCATTTACAGTCTAATGGGAGAGACACAGAAGTAAGCAATAATCAAATATTCATTTCATGAAGATTAATTTTGCAACGCATAGGGCATTAGGGAAGAGAAGTAATTGAAACTAAAGGGAAAAAGTAAGAATTGTCTCAAGTGACTTTTAGGCATTCAACTGAGATAGAGCAAAGCCCCCAAATTAAAACACTGCGGTGAATAAGCAACAAACAATATATATGTGGGGCCCTCATACTTAAACCATGGGATAGTAGAGCTGGGACATGAATATGACTGATTTTACCCTCAAGGCTTTGGTTGTCCACCACACCAAACTCTAGGCCACCAAGAAAAATAAAGGTTCACTTTGTGGAGAGCCCATATGTTCAGATTAAAGCATACCAAACCCACAGCGTTTGCTCTTAGGAGGCCTTTAGTCCGGTTTGAGATGGAAAGTATTGGACTTTTCAATGTGGAGTGAAGCAACACGGTCTAGATGTGGGTGTACTGCATCGAAGGTTAAACAGACACAAGGAGTGAGAGGTCGAGCTGGTCAGTGCAAGCAAAGAATATTCCTGGGATGCCACTGCTATGGCCAAGATTGAAGAAGAAAGAGGAGGCAGTCAAAAGGAAACATGCATCCTGCGGCACCGTAGAGAACAAAAGTTTGCAGGATCCCATGCCAGAACACATACTGCTTTATGATGAATATCATGTGTCAGGCACAATTCCAAGTGTATTGGTGTGCAGTGCAAGCCCATCCCCTGGGGTGTGCTGGGTCTGCGAATGAGACTGGGCACGGTGGTGTGCACCTGCAACCCAGCACTTGGGAGGCTGCAGACAGGATGATCACTATGAGTCCAATTTGTGTAGTGAGACCCTGTGAAGCCTGTCCTAAATATGTTAAAAAAAAAAAAAAAAACAAGTGCATGTTCTCCTTACAATGATCCACTAGATATGTAATGCTACAGTTATTATGCCCATTTTCTGGAGAAATAAGGTGATGCATGTAGAGGCCATGCCCAAGATCACACAGAAAGCAGCAGAGCAAAGACCTAAACCTAGGGCGTGCCAGTGATGCAGGGACTGTGCTGCCAACACGCCGCTGCATCAGCACTGGCCTGGCCCACACGCAGTTCAACACAAGCACAGGTGGAGACCTGGATTCCAGCTCAGAGTGCTCTAGCAGCGGTGTCAGGCAGGAAGATCCAGAGTAAGGAAATGAGACTGCAAAAGCATCATAGAGGGAAGGTGCCCCTGGCAAGCCCTGGGAAGCTGAGGCCAGATGGCAGGTAGAAGGAAGGGAATGGGACGGACACATTAGCACAGGCTGATGCAGCCGCACTGTGCTGTGCGGGGGGCTCCTGTTGACAAATTCCACTATGACTCTCAGTCTCAATCAGTTCTCTCATTTTCTGGTCTTCATGAGCAACTGTTTCTTCAACTTTCTCTTTTTTAATGTATTTGGTAAAGGGTTTCACTATGCAACTCGGACTAGTAGTGACCCTCATGTTTTAGCCTCCCCAGCACTGGGATTACAAGCCTGTGCCATCATTCCTGGTCTCTGTGACCAGCTCAATGCACCCAGGGGTGGAGCTGCACATAGTGTGGGGGATCAAACCCTGGTCCCAGCACTTGCCTAGGCAGGCGTTTAGTCTGTGGAGCTACCTTGCCGGCCCTCCTGGACATTTTCTATCTGGTGTCCCTGGCTTGAGAGCAAGTGCCTTGTACATGTCCTGCTCCTTGCTACTTCCCTTCACCCTCCCCCCATGCTGCATTAACTGGCCATGTGCTGGTCGCACTGGAGCAAAGAGGAAGCTTCGTGTCTGTATCTACGAAACCAGATCATCTGTGATTCCTGCTTCAGAGAGCATGCAATTAAGTGGAAAATCATATGCCTGAGCTGATTATTTTTTAACATCAAACCACTTTTAAAAAATCACTGTATGCCAGGCATGATGGCAGATGCCTGTAATCCCAGCATTTGGGAGGCTGAGGCAGGAGGATTGGTGCAAGTTTGTGACCAGTCTGGGCTATAAAAGTGAGTTCAAGTCCAGCCTGAACTGCATACTGAACCTGTCTCAAAAATACAAAAGAAGAAGAAGAAGGAGAAGGAGAAGGAGGAGAAGGAGAGGGAAGACGAGGAGAAGAAGGAGAGGAAGAAGGAGAAGGAGAGGGAGAGGGAGGAGGAGAAGGAGAAAGAGAAGGAGAAGGAGAAGGAGAAGGAGGAGAAGAAGAAGAGGAAGAGGAAGAGGAAGAGGAAGAGGAAGAGGAAGAGGAAGAAGAAGAAGAAGAGGAAGAAGAAGAAGAAGAAGAAGAAGAAGAAGAAGAAGAAGAAGAAGAAGAAGAAGAAGAAGAAGAAGAAGAAGAAGAAGAAGAAGAAGAAGAAGAAGAAGAAGAAGAAGAAGAAGAAGAATCTCTCCCACCATTTGGAAGGATAATTTCCACAAATAGATCAACCCAATTTTACATGGTCGCAAGCTTAGAAGTGACTGGCCCTGGATCATAAGTGAGATGTAATGTGGTATAGACGAGTACAGAAAAGGGTTGGTAAGTACAGGCTTTGAGTCTGAGACATTTAAACTTAAATTCCAGTCCAGTCATTTCCTAGTTCTGCAGGCTGTAGGTACATGTAATTTATTTGATCTCAGACCCCATTTACCATCTGTAAGTTCGGAATGAAAGTGTATTCAGCTCACAAGTCACTTAAGAATCGATGAAGAGGAGGTACAGTATCTTTCCAAACTATTTGGTCCTTCCAGCAGAGTCTCCTGCTTGTGTTGGAATGCCCTAGACTTCTAATCCTCATGAGTAGAAATACCCACTCTATCCAAACACTGGCCCCAGGACTTCTTATCACAGTATCTGTAGAGACCAGAGTCAGCGAATGACAGTACGACATCCTGGCTCTACCCACGACCAGAAATCACATTTCTGGCAGCGTCTTGCCTGCTGATTTTTCATGTTCTGTTCTTTATTTTTCTGATAGTAGGAAAACGCTGATCTAAGATACAATACTAAAGTCCAGCCTCTAGGATAAGAACCTAGATGTAAGCTAAAGGCCTTCATTGTCCAAGGCAAGGATTCAAGACATGAAAATAAGAAAATGCCAAAGAATGAGGGAAATAAGTCAGAGAAACCTTGGTGTTCCCATGCATTGGGTGAGAAAGGGTTGAGCACGGAGCTTCATACTGCAGCATGAAACAAGCGCACTGGAAACCTTAAGTAGCCCTTCTTGAACAAAGCAGTCCCCCACTCTGAGTGGCAGTGATCTGACATCTGAGACTTCAAAGCTGTGATGTGCACTGGCACACTTCTGCTTACCTGTGGACAAAGCCTGTTGGAAATTATCTATGTATCTCTGGTTTTGTTAAAAAAAAAAAAAAAAAAATCTTTACTACCCACGCCAATATGTGTCACCTTTTCTCCTTGGCTTCTCTCTGTCAGTTTTGCTATTTCCTGCACTTCTTAGGCTGATGAAGACATCCATCCTGCTCAAGGAGTTCATCAATAAAAATCACCTTCTTGGGCACCTCAAGCAGCCAAGAAGAGGGTCCTGCTTTATCCACACTTTTGTGAAATAAGTCGCATACTTTTCACCCTTCCTTTACTTGTAGGAGTTTAGGTATGAGGAAGCTGATTTCCAAAGGATAAACAATGAAATATTCCTATTATAAGAGAATTCCAAAAGAAATATTCGACAAACAATGCCAGTTTTGTTTCGGCAAACATCCTTATCACAAGGAGCGGGTCAGATTCTTGTGCTTGGGAGCCAATTTGGGTGTGAATCCGGGACTTGAAAAAGGCTTTTGTAAGTAGGGAATGACTAGGGTAGCAAGCCTGGCATCGTGCTTCATCTGTTCTTTTTGGCTTGTTAGGGAATACAGTATAGGACCCACAGCCCTACTGTATTTTACAGTTTCAGTTACTCTCACATAACTGTTGTCTGAAAATATTAAATAGAAAGTGCCAGAAATAGACAACTTTTAAGTTGCTCATTATTCAGAGCACAAAATGTCATGTCAGTGTGTTGTTCTATTTAATTCCCGCCAGGTTACAAACCATCCCATTTCCCAGGGCATCCACAAGGCCTGTGCCTTCATTAATTACTTAGTAGCCACCCCCACCTCAGTTGTGAGACCTATAGTGATGGGGAGTGTACTTAGAGGGACTGTTGGACAAGATGTCTTTTACTGTAATAAATTTCTGAAAAGAAAAACCAGATGTTTACTGTATTTTTATTTTTTTAATTTAATTTTCTTTTGAAAAGTAAAAGCAAAGCAAGAACAAGAATCAGAAACAAAGAAGGAAATGGCAGCATGAACGTATGCTGATAGCTGTGATCTAAGCAACTACATCAAGGACAACAACGTGTAATAGAAAAACCATGCTTTAGTAGCTGACATCTTGATCTTCTAAATGCGTACTATTTCTAATGTCATTTCAATTACTGTATTTTTAAATCACCTCTGTGTCCTATCACCTGCAATGTAGAATCTGAACTAATATCATAGCAACTTTTTCAAATCCTTATTGACAGATCTTTGCAAAATATTTTTTAATACATCACCAAGTAACGCCCCGCAAACCCATTGGAAGGCCTGAGGTGGACTGGTCAGAAGCTGAGTTGTAGTCATGGGTTTGAACAACTGCAGGTTAAGTCTTGAAAGTGCAAAGGAGGAGTCACTGATCTGGGAGTCAAGTTAGCTGAGCTCTAACTTGTCACCTGCCTCTGACTTGTGAGCCACTGGGGCCACTAGAGCACCTCTGTGGGCCTCCTTTCCCTTCCTTCCATTTTTCCTCAATAGTAGATAAACAGAGGGCCAGTCAAATAGTTCAGAGGATTAAAGCACCTGTTTGTAGTCACAGGGGCCAGGGGTTCGATCCCCAGGCCTGCCATACCAGCTCTGCTTCCAGGGTGGATTGAGAGGGCAATTGAGACTGGGCATGGTGGCACATGCCTATAATCCCAGCTCTTGTGAGGCTGTAAACAGGTGGATCACTATGAGTCCAATCAAGTAGTGAGACCCTAAACCCCCTGTAGACCCTTCCCTAAAAATAAAAAAAAAAATAAAGAAACAGATTATCACAGTCCAGATGGAAGTCAAGTTGTATGATTTAAAAATGTGGCTCTTCCTTTCCAGGTGTAAGTGGTTTTGGAAGGAAAGAAAAAAAAAAAAAATCCACTTTTTCAGATTTTTAATCTGTAAATTAGGAATGAAAATACTGTAGCAATTAATGGAAAGTATCTACCATGATGTCTAATCTACAGAAAATCTCAACACGTGAGAGCTAATGTTATTACCTTACTAGTAATAGGAGGTCATTAAGTAATTGAGTCTTAACAGCCGTTCAATGTGTAAGTCTAGCCAGTGCTTTGTGTGGGGTGGGGGGAGGTAAGACAGTCATGTCCGCTGGGTTTAGAACACACAGATTCAATCTCATTTCCCATACTATGACTGAGTGATCTCCTGACTAATCAGGTTTTTCTTGTCTTTCTCCTACTTCTTTTTTTCCTCTTCATTTTCAACCATTTGAAGAGTAGATGCTATATTCTAAGTATTTATCTAAAAATGCATTGGATATCAGCACCATACAGTCCCCTTTTTTTCCTTGCACCTTAATATTTAATGCGGCTTTTATAATCCCTTGCCCTGGAACCACCATACACATTACTTGGTCACAGGGAATCCAGACTGAAGTCTTGTGAAGTATTTGTCTGTTTCCTCCATGCTTTCCACCTTCCCTCATATCACCTTCCAGCATTTTCTACATTAGAAAAGGTAACAGACCTTGGAGGAGCTAGCAGAGGGTTGAGTCAAATGCATGTTTTCTGAGCTTCAGTTATTGGAATTGCAGGGGCGGTCAGTAGCTATGTCTGGGAGTAGTCACATACTTTATTTAGCCGGGAAAATTAAAATAGATAGAACCAAAAAGGCACCATCACTTTGTTTGCCCCAGGTCTCACACTATAAGCCACATCAAGTTGTGCCTGGGTCTCTCTGTGACAAGGGTGAATTATGAACAAAGGCTTGCATTTGTTCCTCGTTCCTCTCCCTTTTCTGCCTTGCTGCACTCCCAGGTGCCCATGATGGAGATGTGATTGCAGCGGCACAGAAGGAAATATTTTAAGACCTGCCAAAACCCTTGGCTCAGAACTTGCTTTTCTAAGCAACCTGTCTGAGCATGGTGACTGCAGTGAATTATTGAGACCTTAGAGGGTTCACCGAGAGGAATGTGTCACGGGGAGTGCGGGGCTGAGGGCTGCAGCTGGATTCCCATTGCCTGCCCCCTGCAGACACCAGCTGGGCTGCAGGATAGTGTGTCCTCTGGGAGCCATACCCAGGGCCTGTGCAGGAAGGGCAGAATGGCATAGGGCAGGCAGGGGGTAGCTAAGGATTCGGGACATCGCATTTATCCTTGACAGTGAGAAGCAAGACGTTAACAGATTATTATCCAGATACATCTGGCCTCAAATCTCAGGAGCAGAGCTTAATAATTAAAACGTATGAGGTCCAACTTTTTAAATATCTCATGCAGGCACACCTTCCTGGCCACATGAAAGCAATCACAGTGACTATCTACTCCTTGCACTCTGCATGTGCATGTGTGTGCGTGTGTGTGTGTGTGTGTGTGTGTGTGTGTAATTAGTCCCAACAAAAATCCTAGGAAGTAGCTGCTATTGCTATCTCTCAGACACAGGAAAACTGAATCAAGAAATATCAAATTTGCATAAAATCTCACATGTAGAAAAGATAGAGCCAGGATCCAAACCAAAATGGGAAGATTCCGACCCCTGCACTCTGCGCACTGCGCGACACTGCCCCACGCTGATGGCCCAGATGAAACGAGAGGATGGTGACGAGGGCGAAGGCGACGATGGTGATCCCTGCGATGCTGATCACCTGTGCCAACTGCTTTGCCTGCTTCTTTTCATGTCTTTCTACTTAAAAATCCGCCAAGCTCCTGGTTTTTATCCCCATTTTGCAGAAGAGCGGTAAAGGGATTCGCACACATTCACACACTGAAAAAGGGACAGCCTCACATTTCAGTCTGTTGAGCTTCCACGTCCACGCTAGGTACAGCCAAGTGCCCCTTCTTCTGTCTGTTTTCAAGAGATAGAAAGAGCCAGGCTTCACAAATCCTCCAGTTCACAAACACCGCTAGAGTAACACTCATCTTCCTGTGAATGCAATAAAGCATGGCTGAAGAAAAACAAATTACTTCTGCAGAAAAAGAAAAAGCAAGACTGTAAACACGAAAAGGAATTTCCACATAAAGCTCTTTCTCTGCCACCACTTCCCTAAATCCTTGCTAATGCTCATTATTTCCACCCCAGGCACCAGCAGTGGGCTTTTCTGCACCGAGCATCTCTGGAGCCCCCAAGTTCTGGTCACATCCAGGGAGTCCTGGGTGCGCAGAGGCAGGGTGTAAGCACCGGGACACGGAAGATGTGGAGGGCGCTTCGCTGGGCTCTGTAGGCAGCTGCTCACTCCCGCAGTTTGTGTTTCCAGAAAGGCTCGAGTGTGATGCACCAGGCATTGCCAGGTTTGGTGAAAATAGACAATCACAATTTTAATTTTGTACAGTGAGAATCATAACACTGGGTCTTAGTAGGAAAAGCCAACAAACTAAACAAACAAAAACAGTTACTCGGGACAGGCAAGATGGCTCAGTGGTCTAAAGCGCCTGCTTAGGAAAGCTTAGGCGGCTGCAGGGACCGCGGTTCGATCCCTGGCCCCACATGCTGCACCAGCCCTGCCCTGAGGGCAGGCTGAGCCGGCCATAAAAATAAATAAAAAAAAACAAACAAAAAGTTCTGAAACAAGAAAAAAACAAAACAAAACAAAAACAAACAAACAAACAAAAAACAGTGAGTCAATTCCCTGCCCTAAATTCCACTATCCAGGACCATTTAAATAAGATACCTTGGCCGGCAGGATGGCTCAGTGGTCTAAAGCGCCTGCTTAGGAAAGCTTGGGCAGCTGCAGGGACTGCGGTTCCATCCCTGGCACCACATGCTGTGCCAGCTCTGCCCGCAAGGGAGGCTGAGCCAGCCATAAAAATAAATAAATAAACAAACAAAAGTTCTGAAACAAGAAAAATAAATAAATAAAATTTTAAAAAATAAGATACATAATATTCATCTCTTTCATTTCTTTTTCTTTGTTGCTGTATGTTTGCAATGCATGAAAATTATATTCCTCTTGGGAGACTGGTATATATAATTATTGTATTTTAAGGGTGTGTGTGTGTGTGTGTGTGTGTGTGTGCGCGCGCGCGTGCAGGGTCTCACTAAACAGCGTGGATTTACAGTGATCTTCCTGGTCTGTGTCTCTCCAGTGCTAGGATCATTGGCATGTGCCGCCACGCCCGTGCTCCATCGCTGGTTCAGCACGCCTGGGGCCAAGCCAATGTTGCCTGCGGTGCCAGGGATTGAACTCTGGTCCCTGTGCTCACCTAAGCAAGTGCTTAGTCCACTGACCTATACCCCCAGCCCTTACTTATTGTATCTTAATCACTTTTACTTCCCCTCTCTTTCAAGTTTCCCATCTCCCCACCATCCTCAGATTTCTATTCTGTCTCCACAAAGTCCACCTCCCTTTACTTACTCTATTAACTGTATTTTATTTTGCTCCTCAAATCATTTATAGTTTGAGTTTCTTATGAAAGTGCCATGTGATTTCTAACCTTCTGTGCTTGATATATTTCAGTTAACATTATACTCTTAAGGCACACCCATGTTACCTATGAATGACTTAAGTGCATCTTTCTTTGTCTGTGTAGTACTCTATTGTGTCAAATACTTTTTCTCTATCCATTTATCTGTTGGTGAACTTCTAGGCCATTCCCAAGCTTTAGCTGTCCGGAGTTGTGCTGCTGTAAACATAGGTATGCATGGATCCATGCAGCATGTTGTCTTGAATGTTATCAAAAAGGCACCCAGGAAGGCACTCTGGCCCCTGTGGCTCCTCTGACGTCCACCTCTGACCCTTTGCACTTGCTGGCCCCTTTCCCTGCAGTGTCTTGTCTTCACACGGCCACACAGGTTTCTCTGTGTTCTTATTGTTTCTCCCAATATTTCACCTTTTCCCATAAGCCCTGACTTACTCAGGCGCTGTCTACTAGTCTATCCTATTCTGTGTCTGTCCTGGAATGTAATGCTAACAGTTTGTTTCATTTCTGTGTGTGTACTTGCTAATGTTCTGTGCATCGTTTCTAACAAGGAAGCTCTTTACCTATCTTATGCATTGTTAGAAAGACAGTATCTAGACTAGAGATGGCACACAAAAGATGCGCAACAGCCCCTATGTAACAAAAGCATTTGTTGAGTAAATAAATGCACGAGACCTATATTTCTTGCTGAAGTACAGGTCATTATTCCCTCCCACCCTTGGCAGAGCATGCATTGGTGACAGTCTACTGAAAAACATCAAATCATTAGTGAGATTGCTTTTTGCACGAATATCCATCCTCTTATCTTGCTTACATTACTCTACATTACAGTAGCAGTGGCAGCACTTGGTGGCATAGACATCCTGCCCCCTCTTTCTTCTCTGATGGTTCTGAAATTTCCTTTTCATCTGGAAACATGTGTCCTCTCTTCTACTTTCTTAGTGAATTTGTGGGTGACAAAAACTCTCATAGGCCTCTGTGGCTTGGATCCTTTAAACCTGGTAAATTACTTCAGAAGTTTGTTCATGATAATCTTTTAACATGAACTTCTCCAAACAAGTTCTACTTGTTTCCCAAAACTATCAGTTGTCTTCTCAGTCTCTTCTGAGTGGCAGCTTGCCAGGGCTTGCTAATTGCCCCTGTCCAAGTCTCCATGGAGGAAAGTGGACAGAAACAGTCATGCCTAAATATTATTATGTGAGCAGCGAAGCACACTTCTGGAATGGAAGACTGAATGCTGGAAGTGGATACTTAGCAACTCTGCTCACAGACTCATTGTTTAATTAGATGGCAGCAGGATAATTCCATGTGGATGGGTTGGCCCTGTGGGAGTGGAGGGCATGGATCTCAGGATAGAAGCGGTACAGGGAGAAAGCAGGTAGCAGTGCACCAGTCCACCAGGCATCTGTCCTCTAGTGAGGCAGTTTTGCATTATTCAGTGAACATTTGCATGCTTCTTCTCTTTCCTTGCAGAATTCAAGATAAACAGTGGGACTCAATTTAGACACTTTATCTTGAAAAGGCTATATAATTTCTGAATGCAGAAAACACCCCATCCCATGAACAAAATATGCAGAGGGAGAAAAAAGCTTCTGTTTCCCATAAAGCTATACCTTTGTTATAAGCTTCCTTAGTTTGATTTACAGTAATGTGTAATTCATATTTTATTGGAAGAATATTTGAATTCCTTGTTTACTAAGTTACCATCTTCTACAAAGTCCTATTTTGCTCAAAGATAAAGTCTAAACTATTTAGTGAGTACATGCATGAGTGTGTGTTTGTGTATTTGTTCATATGGGTGTGATATACAAAAGGATGAGAATAAATTATTGAGTAATTTTTAAGTAAAAGAAAATAATCAAGCATAATACTGTTTAGGACATTGGCGCATGCCTGTAATCCCAGCACTCAGGAGGCTGAGGCAGGAGGATTGGTGCGAGTTCGAGACCAGGCTGGGCTACAAAAGTGAGCTCAAGGCCAGCCTCAACTGCATAGCGACACCCTGTCTCAAAAAGACAAAAAAATAATAATAATACTGTTTAGAACAGTTATCCTCAGCACCAGATAAGTTTAAGCAAAGGTGCAATCTTTAGACATAATGATGATATGGTGGCACACATTTGTAATGCCAGGACTCTTGGAAGCTGGAGCAGGGGCATTTGCAAGTTTGAGCCCAACCTGGGCAAATTAGGGACTTCAGGTGATCTTGTTTCAAAATAAAATCTAAAGAGGACTGGGATGTGGCTTATTGCAAAGGACTTGGATTCAGTGCCATGTACCATGAAAAGAAGGAAGAAAGGAAAGAAGGGAGGGAGAATAAAGGCATAACTACCAGCAATTCAAGAGGTTACCCAAGGTTGCACTGCTGGCAAGCGAGACATACCCACATAGAAAGAGATAGCCTTACCAAAACTGGAGCTCTTACTCAGAATTTCATATTTAATAAAATGTATATGTTATATGACATGCATGTCCTGATTTATTTCCTTTATGTGCAAACATGTTCTCGTAATGTTATGAAAAACATCCATCTCAAAGTCTGTGTATCTTTCCACTGAGCCAATGTTTTTCAACGACCTGTATCATCCTCTTAGTATTCAACATGATGATAATGAATTGACTTCCATGGGACCTGGACTTCTAAAAATCACATGTATGTTTTCCCCAGGAGTTTTTACGCATTTCTCAAGGATGTCAGTGACTCCCCTACTCAAAATAGACATGTAATAGATGATATCTGAATTCCTTTATTATTTAAGATTACTTTTTATTTACATATCCAATAACTATTTACTAGCAGTAAACAAAGTAGTAAATGAGACAGGCTCTTCACCCTCAAGGGCTTCTAAGGATATGCATACATAACAAGGCTGGGCTTTTCAGTTCCGGGATGTTAGGATCTCCTAGGCCCTTCCTACTATGCCCAGAGTTGTGGCTACACAACTTGGCCTGTCACATTTAAAAATTATCCTCTACGTATTAAATCTTGTTTCTTCATCTATACCAGACATGTTCTAAATGTAAGATCATGCTTTCCAGGTTTCTAGCATTTCCATCCAGCATTTCAGCTAAGGGTGGCTACAGAAATTCTAAGGAATTTCTTAGAGACTTCCCCCATAGATTTGGCACATGGCAGATAATCTGGAAGGTATGAATTCAAATCTCTACAATTCTACTTGTATGCAACCATAAACAATGTACTTTATATGTTAGGTCTCCTTTCTTTTTACCTGTAAAATAGGGAAGCCGGTCTATATTCTGATATTTTTGTTAGGGGTTGGATGTGTCAAATGTTGATCACATAGGAATCCCTCTGAAAATATTTATGTCATTTTTCCTGAGTTCTCACTCACTGGTGGGACCAAGCCAAGAGACACATCGGAAAGTGTCTCGCTGCCTGCAGTCCCCACACGGTCCTTTCCCTGTGCGACGCTGCGGCAGAGGGTGGCTTTCCCCCAAATCTTCCATCTCTGCCATCTGCGCAGCCAACTGTTCCCTGACTCGGAGCTTCCTGCTTACAATCCTGCTAAGCAGGTGGGGCCAATGCCTGCCTTCTCTCTGGTTCACATGCGAAATCTGATTGTGTTTGACAGGCTGCTCATGACAGAGAAAAAACGATGAGTTGGATTAAAAGCTCTTTGTTTAGATTTTATTAGCCAAAGAGGCTGCTGCATAATTAACTGGAAAATCAGCTGTAACCTCTTATGGAAGCAGAGGCTCAGCCCCTTGATACACAACCTAGTTTGTGTGCTGGGTAGTTGAGAGGTGGAAAAAGGACGTGTCTTAAACACTAACATAACACTAAGGAAGAAATGGGCAGGGTGCAGAAGGAAGAAGGCCATGGTCTTCATCAGTTCAGGTTATAACAACAGATCGTTAGCGGCTTTAACAGCAGAATAATTCTTCACATTTCTGAAGACAGAATTTCAAGATTACCACCCCAGCTGATTTGTTTCCCAAAAGAACTCACTTCCTGGCTGACCAACAGTTTCTTTCCATCAGTCTCTTCATATGGTTAAAGGGAGACAATCCTTGTGTTCTCTTCCGATTTTTGTAAGGATCCTACCCCACCACAGAGGGTCCACCTACTGGCTCCATCTCTACTGAGTCACCCTCCAACCAAAAGTCCCACCTCTAAATACCATGCGTCAGACTGGAGCTAAGATTTCAATGCACAAAATCTGAGGGGACTACAAGAACCATAAAGTGGTCTGTTCCTCACAGAATTTTATCTCTCCATCCCCAATTTGTAAGCCAAGTCAACATGGCAAGTCACTCCAGGTAAGACTTAGTTCCTTCGCTTATAAAATGGGCTAATCACAACCTCATCATGAGCATGTGCCATATGAGCATTCCAACCATGCAAGCTGATAGGAAACAATAGCAACAACAAAATGTTCTATTTTTAGCATTGTAAAATCTATCATTCCTAGCCAGGCATGGTGGTGCACGCCTGTAATCCCAGCACTTTGGAGACTGAAGCAGGAAGATTGTGCAAGTTCGAGACCAGCCGGGGCTACAAAAGTGAGCTCAAGGCCAGCCTGAACTGCATAGCAAGACCTTGTCTCAAAAAGACAAAAATAAAAAAAAAATCTATTATTCTTAAAGATTAAAACCTACAGATCAGTTTTCAGGGGGACCAATCCTTCTTACAAAGAATAGCAGCAACTCTGTGGCCACAGAATCAAGTGGACTGTGCCACTCTGCACTTTATTTATGAAGCAATCCTAATACCCCTGTCTCTTTCACCATTGTTCTAATAAAAATGCTCATAGAAGCAAAGATATGTAAAAGACATTTTGTTGACTCACTTAGCTCAATTAATCAAAATCTTAGTTTAGATTTTCAAAATGATTTTTCTCAAAAAATTTTAAAGAAAGTTTCTTTCTTTCTTTTTTTTTTCCTCACAGAAAAGAAGCAAAAGCTCCTTCACGTGTGGTGGAAATGAGCTGCCACAACTCCCTTCATCCAGGTCTCTCTCCAGCTGATGGCTGAAACACTGGCTTCTGACAGCTGTCCTTCCTGGGTCCACAGTGGAAACGCAGCGACCATGTGTGGAACAAGTGAATAAATCCCAGGCTTTCCTTGGGCCCATGCCACCGATTGTGTCCAGCTGCAATCTCCCTTGGGCCAACCCTCATATGAGCATAGCTACGTCTGCTTTTGCTTGGCAAGTGTTTGCAGGCACAGCCTTTCATGCTTTCATTTCCAGTAGCAATTTGTCCTCACATCCAAGGAATAGCTTCCACACGCTGAATCTCTGTTTACCCATCTATGGACTTTGATGGCTAAGCCATTCGCTTCTGACCTCCTCAGCCATTTAGTCACACTAATTCACTTCCTTACATGGAATGTAATTTGTGACATATTAAGGCTTAACTCCATCACCTTATGAGTTGTTCCGTTTGTTCAAGCGTTCACCTTTCTCTTTTCTTGATTTCTATGCATTAAGCTGGTTTTGTTCTGGCACGTAACTTCTGTTTTAATATAATTTTTCATTATCTTTGCTTCTCTTTTAACAATTTCTTAGCGGTTAGAGAACACAACCTTGATGAAGGTTGAGTTACAGCTGTCACTCCCTTGCTGATATTAGAACTTTAACTCTATCTACCCCTTTTCTTGCTTTTTGGTATAACTTCATCACATATTTTAACTCCACATAATGACATAAGATAACAATGTCTTTTAACATAATAGATAGATGATATAGATATAGATTACACACATATATGGCATATTTTCAAATTTTTATTCCTTTTCATTTCTTCCTGCTTGTTAACCTTTCCAACCAGGACAATTTTTCTTAAGGCTAAAGAAATTATATTTACAACCTTTAGTATAGATATGCTATAAGCTATTTTACTTTTGTAAAATTTTATTTTGCCCTTACCTATAAACTGAATTTTTTTCTGTGTCTCTGTAGTTTCAGGGTGGAAGTTGTTTTTTCAGCAGGTACATTCTAAATTCTAGCGTTTGCTTGTAATTTATTTTGCATTTATTACTATTTTTCTAAACATAATGAATTTTTTCCTCTGTATTTAAGATTCCTATCTTTGGTTTTCAACTGTTTTACCATAATGCAAGCTAGAGTGGGTAACCGTGTACTCCTAGGACTTATTGAATCTGTGGGTCAATGCCTTTCACCTCTTAGGAGAAGTTCTTACAGTACTATGCTTTAGGTATTGCTTCTGTCTTTTCTGTCTCTCATCTAGTTCTGACATCTTACCAGATCAACACATTGTAACCCATGCATCATTTTTCTGCCCATAAGAAAACAGAAAAACATCTCTTTTGTCCTAAGCATCTATCTGATGCTTTTCCTATTAGCTCATTCTCTTCTTTGTTAACACTCTCTTCAGAGATGACAGATTTTAATTGATTTAGCTTAATGTTAATTTCTTTTTTTCCTAATTTAGATTCTCTATTTTTAGATATCCTATGAAATTTCCTGCTGTCTTGCTTTTTTTTAATACCTCAGTCAGTGTTATTTTCTATCTAACAACCAAACTTTCACTGGGTCTCTCTCTATTGGCTATTTTCCTGCTGGCCTCACCACTTGGTATACTTGGTCATTGTGAAATGAGTGCCATAAACATATGTTTGAAAATGCAATACTCTGGTGGCCCTGCACACTGTTAGCGTCCCTTGCTACCATTTCTTCAACTTCTAGCAGGAAGTCTAAGTAGGAGCAGATACTTTTAATGTGAAAGAATTGAGATGACCCACAGCATGCTTTGGTCTTCTAAGAGCACGTCTATTTCCATTTCACACTCCGGCCGAAATGTGACCCTCAGCTTGTTGAACTAATGGCCTCCATGTTTACTAAAGCTCTGCGATGAATTTGGAGTCTCATCCTATCGCCCTCCAGTCAGGTGATATTCTCTGCCTCCCCAGGAGCACCTATCTGCCTGGTGTTTCTACCTCCCATCTGGACCTCCACCTAAAGATCAGCAAGCAACCCCTGGGGAAGTCTAGCTTAGGTTACCAGGCTTCACTTGCACATTTCCCTTCTTCCTGGCATTTCATCCAACTGGGTCCTGGATGTGCTGACAACTCTGAACTCTACACTTGCACTGCTCCCTCGCCCTCACAACACTGTAAGACAAGCAATTGCCATGGGCTTCCCTGCTCCCAGAAGGTGCTTTCTGCTTGGACTCCTAAGGTGAGGGGCCACAACAATAGACTTCCCTTCTCTCCAAGACCGTGGTGCCTCTCAAGATTTAGCTGTTTTCTTAGCCACCAAATGAATTGTATAAAAGCATAATATGCAGAGTTGCTCCTGGGATTGTTGATTTCATAGGAACCCAACCGTCTGAATGGGATATTTGGAGCTACATTTTGAGACATGAAATTTGCTAGAATCTTAAATTTCTGAAACAAATGGACATGTTATGTCTTCAGACTGAGCCCCAAAAACCTAAAGGTAATATTGTTTTGCATCTATGGCTTCACCTAGGGACCTCATTTTTTGCACCCTGTTTTGTTTCAGTAATAGGGATTCAGAGGAAGCCCATGGTGTTCAAGAATGCCGTCTGTCTGCCTGGCAGCACTGCATCACGTTTTTCCCTCTGCAGAGAGAACGGCTGGTCCCATATGTTCTCCCAGATGGGAGTCTATGTCTAGGGCCTCCTTCCAAGAACAAGTACAATTTCCCACATTGGAAGGGTTTTCTTTTTTTTCAAGCCTCAGTGTAGGTCATTTAAGGTGAGGCCTGATAGCAGTTTTGAAGTCTGTGTCTGAGAAGGCAAAAGGTTGAAATAGAACGGTAGGCTGAGAGTCTGGGGTGGATTCCTTCCAAGTGAGTTCAGTTTGCCCATGTTTAAGATGCAAGCACCTGTCCAAGCCTTTAATTTTTTTCTCTTCCTCCCTCTCCTCATCCTTTCCTCCTCCTCCTCTGCATCCTACTCATCTTTTCCTTTTCCTTCTCCCTCTCTTTCTCCCTCTCCTTCTCCTTCTCCTCCTTCTCCTTCTCCTTCTTGATACAGGGTATCACAGTGCAGCTTGGACTCATAATGATTCTCCTGTCTCAGCCTCCCCAGTGCTGGGATCGCAGGGGTGCACCACCACACCTAGGGTTCTGGGGCTGGAACAGCATGCAATACTGGGGATTGAACTTGGGACCTCAAGTTACTTATGCCACCGAGCTATCTCCCCAGCTCCAAGCCTTTTGCTCCTCATACAACATTTTTTGAAATATTCCACTCCTCCTTCCTATAGTCAACATCACTGAGCTCACTTGTCCATATTCTAAACTTGCCATGTATCTTTGTGACAATCTGTCTACTAGCTTTTCCTTCACTTAATCTCTCCACTTGCTGAAGGCTTAACTAAGGCCCCATCTCAAGTACAGATGTTGAAACATCATAGCTGGTATGATGAGACGATGAGAACTTAGAGACAAAAACTTGAAGAGCCAATTGGTTCTAAAGCCGGAGTTTACCAACTAGGGCTCCCCCTCATAATAGAGACTAAGGCCTTTTTGAAGGAGACTTCACACAGGTTGATTATTCTGCCCCCCACTTTCCGTCAAGTGAGGACACAGCATTTGACCCCTGTGTAGGACCCAGCAGTCGGGCTCCATTTTGGAAACAAAGTGTGTCTTCATTACACTTTGAGCTGAACCTGATAGTTCTTTGAGCTTGGACTTTCTGGTCTCTAAAACTGAAAGAAAATAAACTTCTGTTCTTTAAAAATTTCCAAGTCTGTGGCATTTTGTTACAGCAGGACAAACAGACTTAAGACGTTACCTCACGTTCATCTCTTAAAGTCAAGCCAACTTCGATGAAACATTTCTAAAATATAGTGGTCTTGGTCACTCTACTTGATATATTTAAAAGTAATAAAGAATTCTCTTTTATTTTTATATGTATGAACACACTGCAGACCAGGAGTACGATTTGGACATATACTTTATTTAAAATTTCAAATAATCCTTACTCTGTGATTTCAGTTCTTCTAACTTACTTTCAGAGTTGCTGGTCAAGTATTATATGTGTTTTGTTTTTGCAAAAACTGTTCACCATAAAGTTTGGGATAGAAGATATATATATATATATATATATATATATATATATATATATATATATATAAATTATTGTAACTAAATAAGTGTACCAATTCTTGCAAAATATTTTGCATGAGTTGTTTTTTTAAAGTATATGGGGCCATAGAGGAAAGTGATTGATGATGTACAATGTACCTAAGGAGAGTCACCTAGAGAGCAAACATTCTCTCAGACTTCCACAGAAATCAAAATGGTCAATCATTGGCTGTGATACACCCAGATGTCTGACACTGACAAAAGTTTTGCAAATTGCAGTATATTGTTCCAGGATAAACCCTGAGGGGACCTGACTGACCTTGTCAGATACAGAATTTACATTTTTTTTGTAACATATCATGGTCTTAACCATCCAGCATAAACTCTAATCATAAGGTATAAAAGGGAAAGCCATATTAATATGCTGAGTTGTAAAAGGCTCAAGTCAACACCCCCTGATAATGTCAGATGAGCTGATAATCCACGACTATTATGGACTATTGCATATATATACAGTTACTTTCTCTTTGTGCAATGAAAAGAAAGATCTTTATTAAGGATGTTTAGACAAGAAATCATGTCTGCATCTTGTACTCTGAGCAATTATGATGAAGACAACATTATGTAATGTATTAACAATTGTAATAATAATAATACAGTTTTTAAAAAACTATAAACACAAGTACATTTATGAGGTCAAATTCTAGTGTGCCTGCTAAACAAAAAGTAAAAGTAAAAACCAAGTTGTAGAAGCAGAATTATCTCACCTTGTATATATAAAAAAGATAGGAAAACACTATGGACATTTTCATGCATGTGTTATCTCTTTTCCCATTAAAATGTGATTTGCACAAGGGTGGAGACTTTGCTGTATTTGGTACTCTGTTGCTAGCTTCTAGACACAGAGTGCTGCTTGTAGTTTAATGTGTCAGAGAAAAGATCCTGGCTAGCAGAGCATCTGGAGGGAGAGAAGAATGTTCTTCAACTTTTCAGAGTTGGGAAACACCAGCCAGCCTGATTCCTTTGCTTCCTACCATGCCCTCCGACCTCCAGATATCTGATCTCACACTGCACTGAAAGATTAAAGACACATTTGTTTCTTCTGATTGTTCTGCCTGGAGACTTTCCAAGTCTTCCCACAAACTCAGCCTTGTTTCAGCTTTCATCTTGGACTCTCTCCACTGGGAGACAAACATGCTTGCTCCTTACTTTGGATTTATTTAGCCTTTTTATTTAATGCCTCTCAGGTTACATAGGCTTATCTATGGCCTTTCTCAGAGAACTACCAAAAAATTATGCTACTGAGCCAAAGCCAATTCTCACTCATGCCCATGCGGGAAATCAGGTGATACCTTGCAAACAGTAGGTGGCGAGACCAAGTGAGTCTCCAAATAGCCAGAACATAGAAGTAGCTTAATGTTCATCAAGTGATGGATGGATACATAAAGTGCAGCTTGTCTATGTAACTGTTATTTAGCCATAAAAAGAAATAAGATTTCAATACAACATAGAGTTACCTTAAAAGCATGATGTTCAGTGCAGCAGATCAAATACAATCATGTCATATATAGTTTAATTTATAACAAAGTTCCAGAATAGGGAAAGTCATTAATACAGAGAACAGATTTGAGGGTTCTTTGGGCTGGAAAAGACCAAGGCATTGGAACATAAGGGGAGTGGTGCAGAGTCTACAAGAAACAGAATTGTTCTTACATTGGTTATAGTGATGAACTCCAAATCTGAAAATATATTAAAACTCATTGATTTTGAATAGTCGCATTGTTTGCTTTATGGATTACAACTCAGCGAGTGTGCTTCAAAAAGTAAAAATAAAAAGAATGAGTGATTGAAAGAACAAATTATGAGGCAAGTTCATACAGATGAGTAGACAGCTAATACATACATGTAAAAATAATTTTTTCTCTATATATGACAAGGAAATTTCTCCTAATTTATTGACTTATTTATGCAGCAAATATCAGCAAGTCTAGTGCACACCTCTACCAGGTTGAACTCTGGGGCCACAGACATGACAGTTGAATTATTCTTGTACAGCAATAGAGCTCAATGCTTATTTCCACAGCCTAATAATTGACAAAGAATCAAACCAGGGATAGCAGTGCACACCTGTAACAATCCCACTGCTGGGGAGGCTTAAAACAAGGAGGATCACTACAAGTCCAAGCTGCATAGGGAGACCATGTACCAAATAGGTAAGTAAGTAAGTGAGTAAGTAAGTAAATGAATAAATAAATAAATAAAAGATTTTACCTTTTAAAAATTAACAAAGAGATCCAATGATGAAAATACGTAATATAACCATTGTTAAATTTTTCTGATTTTGAAATTCTGTACTATATGTTAAAAAAGATAAAGGAAAAAAATTAACAAAGAATCATACCAAAAGTCATTATCATCATCATCATTATCATAACTATATCAAAATCTATAAAAGAGAAACAGGTGAAGCCCAGCAAGAGCATAAGAATAGTGTTATTCAACCC
Source organism: Myocastor coypus (assembly GCA_004027025.1). Classification (NCBI taxonomy): domain Eukaryota; kingdom Metazoa; phylum Chordata; class Mammalia; order Rodentia; family Myocastoridae; genus Myocastor; species Myocastor coypus. The sequence continues at coordinate 67,329 of PVJA010004159.1, read as the reverse complement.
AGATAAGGTCCTTAGGCTCAAGAGATTTTCATGCCCAGTTCTTCCCTGTGGCTGAGAATTTCTGAAACCTCCTGGCCTGACCTTACCTCCTCCCAGATCAAGCTTTTGGGGAGAGAATTCCAGCTACGTGGTGTTCCTGAAGTCCCCTGCCTGTCACTATGAGGATGGCTGTCTTGCTTGGGGCAGTGGAGAATGCCCAGGGACGTGACCTGGACACCACTCTTCGATCCCAGCTGCCCACTGATTCCCTCGTATCACTGTGCAGATAGATGACTTTCATTACTGTTGTCCTGTTGGATCCTCATAGAGGCCTTCTATGATGCTTTTCCTTTTCTTCTGCCCTGGGCTGTGAACACTGGCTAATGGCACTCAGCAGAAAACTGCACTGGGCGGGATTTTGGAACCTGAACCACCCACTTGATTGTCACTGCAGGTACTGACTGAGGGGAGCCCACTTGGCCCCCTTTCTTAGAGTGTAAGAGTCACAGCTGCACAGCTCAAAGGCTGTGAGCAGGTATGGACAGGAACTGCCACTTTCCCATGTCTGCACACAGATTTCAAATCTCTGCAGGAGCACAGGGGACCCTTTGAATCAGGAACTATCTGCACCCCTGTCCAGCTACAACCCTGCGTAATGCTGCATCCTTGCCACCCGCATTTATTAAGTCCTCACCATGTACTGTATATTGCGCTTCTCCCTGTGTGTGGATTCTCTCATCTCAGCCCCTCAACAATGCTCTGAGGCTAGAAATGTTCTTATCTTCCTTTTACAGATGAAAGGCAGGGGGAGGGGGAATGGAAAGAAAAAGCGAGGGAAGATAAGTTTTCCAAGTCTTCCAGCTAATAAGTGGTAATACCCAGATTTCAACTCAAGCCTTCCGACTGTGATTTTAATCACCTTTCTATTTCGCATGAGCAATACCAAATTACTTGCAGTTCCCCCGATGTGCAATTTTCTCATGCCTTTGGGCAGGAAAGGATCGTGTGTGTGTGTGTGTGTGTGTGTGTGTGTGTGTGTGTTGAGGGATAAATCCCACATAGTTTTGAAGTCCCTCTTTAAGGAACAAAGAAGATCAACTAAACTACTAATGAAAAACATAGATACTTACTTCAAACAGTAAATGCTGGAAAGAGTCACAAAATCCAGAAAAATAAAGCATTTCTGTGTTCTAACTATCCATTATTTTACGACAGAGAAAATTGTTAGATCTTATGTTCTAAAGGGAGAACTGAAGAACAAGTGAGTCTTTGGATGAGGGTGGAAGTTGGTGAGCTACAGCCTCAGGCCAGCTGCTGTTCTTACAAATAAAACTTTATTGGAATCTTGGCTGGCAGACATCTTTAACTATTGTCAAGACTGCTTCATTTCCATAAAGAGGCAGAGCTGAGCACTTGAAACAAAGAGTGAAGGACCATAGGCGCTGAAATACAGTTTCTACTGTCCAGGCTTTCTACATAAGTAGTTTTCCTACCTGCTCTATGGTGAGAGTGTCAGAAGAAAACAGTTTACAAAAGCTGCTATAGGGTTTGGCTCCACTGTCTCCCTGTACCTGCTTTTCTGTCTCTAGGCTGGACACACCTGAGCCCTCTGGGACTGTGCCTCTCTGAGATTTAGAAGGATGGCCTATCTCCCATCTACCCCTAGAAGTGCTCCTTGGCCCCAACCATCCAGCCCACACCTAGGGCCCTGTCTTTAGATTTTCTAAGGCCCAGGTAGAACCCCTTCATTTATGAAATGGAAAAAAAATCTGAAGGTTTCCCTGCTATTGAGGAACTCAGATTTTATTTTGTACTTTCTTTGAACAGGATACTGTGATGTCCGGGGGATAGTGCTATGGCTGAATCCCCAGTGCTGAAGAGAGAGCCACTGATTTGGAAAAGCTGGTAAGACACTGCTCACTCATACCTCACACCCACTCTCTTTTTCACTTAGTAGTAGAAGGTTGTCTTACTCAGAATGCTACAGTCTCAAGTTCAAAGTCTGTATTTTGTAGTATTGGTTGCAGTTTTATAAAATGATATCTCAGTGGAAGTACTATGCATGATTTTCAGTGTCTTTTACTTAAATTTGTCGCCACCACCTTTTGTTCTTTTGCCTATTACTATATACATGCAATGGCTGGTACCCCAGCAGCCACCTTTGTCTATAAAGCCAATTTGTATATGAAAATTTGTGTGAGAATTATCCAAGTAGAAATGTAAAAGATATTCTGCGTCTATGTTGGGCTTTTATAAATCCTGTAAGAACCCTGAATGATCTAGCTTTAGACTACTTTTATGTTAATGAATAAATTATAGCGAGTCCAAGACTGCATGGATAAATTTCTATTCCTAGCAGCCAAATGTGTCTTGTGAGTGGTACAAGAGACACAATCCTTAGATTATTTAATCAACTAAGGTGAAAGAGGGGGAAATTCTTTGGGATTATTAAGTCCAATGAATATTAAAATTTGTCATGTGATTTTGCACATTAATAATAATTCAGTTTACAATTAGGCACTAAGCAGATTGTGTTATGAGAAAAGTTACTTTTTTGTCTTTAAGGAGTTGGTATGTTTTATTATAAATATTAACTGGTATTAATAGTGCAAATTAGTGGGTTTCCCCAGGACATTTGCATTCATGCATATATTATTTTGTTTTGTTTTTAATCTCAGCCACTGTCCCTACTCTCCTTTCTTTCCTTTCCCTTATACCCTCATCCTCCAATCTCCCTGATTTTTCCCAGAGACCCTAGGGAAAGAGGCAGCCATAGACATACTTTTCAAAACTATGTTGTTTGATGCTGTCTTAGCTACTTTTCTCTAATTGCTGGGACAAAATATGCAACACCCAAAATTAAGGAAGGAAAGGTTTATTTAGCTCAAAGTTTGTGGGGGTTTCAGTCCATAACTGGCTGGCTGCAAGGCAGAGTGGCACATGACAGAGGACAACAATTCATGGTGGTAGAAAACAGCAAAAGCAGCAAGAGCAAAACAGGAGGTGCAGCAGGGAGCAGGCTTCTTTCCCTCCCTTCTATTGTATGCAGGCTACCTATCCCATGGTGAGTGTAGCACTCAAACCCATAATCCCAGCACAGGACCAGGAGCCAATCAAAACCTGTGGAAGCCCTCCCCGTGACTGCATGGGACTTTGGGAGCACACCTAGGTGCAAACCATAACAGCTGCTGACTGAAAGCCCAATATTATATATTTAATCAAAAACAATTGGAATTTATCAATTCTTACAACTAGAAGGCACAGATCCCAGCAAGGCGGGAGCACCATTGCCTTTTGTCAAAGTCGTGCTCCCTATGCTAATGACTTCTTCCTTGTGACTGGAAAACAGGAAGCCACAACTAAAAGCACCTGCACCATGCAACATTCTGGTTTATGGTAGCAAGATAATATGGTTCTTTCAATGTCCATGGAGGATTTCCTCTTGGCCAGTTAGAATCGTGGAGAAAAATCCCAGGGATCTTCTATTGGCAAGTTAGGATCACATGTCCATCCCTTCTCCAGGAGGACTATAATGATTGGCTGGTCTAGGTCATATACCAGTCATGTGGGCAAGGGATAGAAATCTATACTTGACAGTCCTCCAGAATTAGACAGAACACAAATATCATAGGATAATGAAGCATGAAGCATGCTCTAAAGAAGTGTGTTACCCAAAGACGTAGAATTAGATGAAAGTCATAGAGCTCCTACTTTGGAACTTTCTATTCCCACAGTAGACTGTTAGGTCTTTGAACACAGGAAGTAGCTCTGGATTTTTAGTTTGGTGCAAGGAACGAACTCTAAAACTGAAGGTGGATGAAGGGGTTCTTAAACCTGTACTGATAGAAACTTATTGCTGGTATCTTATGATAATATGATTAGCAACCAGTTGTAGACAGTAGGATTCTTCTCCCTTATAATACTCAAAACAATTCTTGGTGTCGATGTATTAGGTGAGTCATAGAAGCATCCAAGAAATTGTCTGCAGCCACACCAAGACAGAAGAATAAAGTTCAAATTCCACTCTTAACTGAATTCAAAACCTCGATTTTTATGACAACATACTACCTCTAAAAGTAATCAATTAAGTAACCTTAACAGGGACCCAGGCATATTATTTTAAAATATTTAAGGATTATCCATACTGACAATGTAAATCTGGTTACCCATAAGAACTGTCCCAACTGTTCGTGCTGCTCCTTGGGCCTGATTCATGGTCAATCAACTTTTATAAGTGTAGAGCAGGACCTGGGAACATGTATTCTAGATACTATTACAAAATATTTCAAGCAACAAAAATAAACAGAAAACAAAATATTCGTGTTTTTACCACCAAGCTTAAAAATAAAACATGTCAGATATCATTAAAGTTGAACTTACCTCCTCTGATAATATTACACTTTTCTCTTTGCTAGTGCAATGCTGCCTTTTCCCTAAGTTTTACATGTGATGTTGCCATATTTGTTTGCATACTGTTCCTACAAATATGTATGTGCCTATATAATATATGTGATGACTTTGAACATGTTAATATAGCATACATTTCCAAGGCTCTGTAGTCTTTCACTGTTGGATGAGTCAGCTTTTCATCACAGGAAGGAAATATCAACAAGTAAAGCACACATAACTCGCAGAAGTATTTTGGCTCACAATGCCAGAGGGTTCACCCCATGGCAAGCTACCGCTAGGGCCCAACCTCATAGCAGGAGTGTGTGGCAGAGGAGAACTACTTGTGTCATGGCAGAAAAGACAGAAAGGAAAAAAAAGCGACCCAAAAAAGGTCCAGAAAGGAAAGGAACAGATTGAGTTCCCATGGTCATGCCCCATATTCTGCTCAGATATACTCAAAGTATGCTTTGCCCATTTCCAAGGCTTCTCTTAAGACAGTTGAATTAAAAATTAAGATTATTCAATAGAGCACTCTTCTTTGATCTCTCAAATATATATTTTGACACATACCTGTAAGGTTGAACAAAGCACCAGTTCCTAATATTCTGTTGTTTACATTTATTACAACTTATTTGTCTAGCTTTTATGGATAAGTGAAATATTGCCAAGGTTTTGTTTTCACAGAGCCATAGTGGTCATGTTTGAACTTTGAACATGACCCACTGTGCATAAGTGTAATAGTTTCTTCAGATTTTATTCCAGACACTGAAATTATTGACTCACTGGTGTGTTCAACCTGTCTATTTTATTTATTTATTTATTTATTTATTTATTTATTTGTGTGTGTGTGTCTTTTTGAGACAGGGTCTCGCTATGCAGCTCAGGCTGGCCTTGAGCTCACTTTCGTAGCCCAGGCTGGTCTCGAACTCGCACCAATCCTCCTGCCTCAGCCTCCCAAGTGCTGGGATTACAGGCATGCGCCACCACACCCAGCTTCAACCTATTTTAACCCTTTAACTATTCAGGTAATTTTAATTAGCAGCTAAAATAAAAAACAACAGAGTCTGTACTAACTCCAACATTTTTCATTGCTTCTCAAACTTCAGTTTACTAATGAGTATCCAAAGCATATCCTTAACGAAAGAATCTGGCTTAATAAATCTGTTGTAAGGTATGAGTTTCCCAGTTTCTAACAAGTCCCTAGGTACTGCGGGTGCTGAGACTCTATGGGACACATTTTTGCCTATCAAGTTTGAGCTGAATAAAAATGAAAGATAACTATTCCAACCCATCTTACTAGCCACTAACTACGATTAATGGTAGAAGGCAAAGGGCAATAATAAGAACAATGAAGATATATCTTTTTTTGTTGTTTAGGACAGTCCCACTTTATGTGGGATCATTCATGATCCTACCTGATGATAGATTGTATGATCATTTTAGGTAAGTCATAATTTGTATATCTTATGATCTAAAGAGGAAAAGCTTGAAAAGTATCTTTCTCAAAGTTAAACTTCGAGGGTCAGCAGGATAGCTCAGCAGACTAAGTGCCTGTTTTGGCAAGTGCAGGGACCAGGGTTTGATCCCCAGTCCTGCATGCTGCACCACCTCCACCCCCACGTGCACTGAGCTGGCAACAGAATTTAGGCCTGGTGGTGCACACCTATAACCCCAGTACTGGGGAGTCTGAAAAAAAAAGAGGATCACCACAAGACTGAGATGCATAGTGAGACCCCATGCCAAATACATAAAATGAAAAAAAAAAGTTAAACTTTGTATCCAGTGAAAGAGTTTCCAACATCAAAACTGTATTGAACTTCAGCATAAAGTTGGAAGCTTCACTAGGATGTTCCCAACAACTCCAAGTATTGTAATACAAGAACAAGAAGAAAATATTGCTAACTCACAAATGCATCTCCTTCTTTAGATGTTATTGAATTATTGATTTTATACCAAATGATACTACCATCTGGAGACATAGTGCTGAGTGCTGAATTTGGTAGACACAATGCACAGGACCATGAAACGTTGCTTAAAATATGACCAGTTAGATTTGAATCACAGCAGTTATAATTGACTTCTGAGAAGACTGCAGAAGCATCTGCAGTAAGTTTGATTATGATATGGCTGTGTCTTTTCACATTCCACTTATAACCGCAAGATGTGTTTTTCAAAGCCAATGGAAGGAGTTACCAGAGAAAAAAATGAATAGGGGAATCTTACTTGCAGAAAGTGAGACTATATGTTCTTGTTCTGATTGGAAGATATTCCTTGACTGTCTTGGAGATGGCCCAAGCCCTTGGCTTCAAGTCTGTATTTGAGCTCAGCCTGCATGCATGAGACATGGGAAAGCTACTTTTGTTTTTCTTTTTAACCACTCAGTGAGACCTGAAACAGAAAAACAATCTTTTATTTTTATGTATTTGTAACAGGTTCTCACTATGCAGCTCGGACTCATAGCAGTTCTCCTTTTTTCAGCTTCCCCAGAGCTTTGATTACGGGTGTGTGCCACCACACGCAGACTCAGCGGCCAGCTCAGCACGTGCACAGGTGGGGCCAGTGCAGCATGTGGTGCCAGGAATCAAACCCTGGTCCCTGTATTTTGCCTAGGCAGGCACTTAGTCCACTGAGCTATCTCACTGGCCCTGAACAGAAAGGCATTCTGTATGAGAAAGATTTGCAAGCCTAGAAAAACAAATGAGTTTCTCATTGACAGACAACTGCCATGAGTTTATAAAGTTTTGCCTCACCTCCCTTCTCAAAATCATGTCTGCATGTGCTGCAAAATTCACCTTGTTCTAAAAATTGAACTTGTCATAAATTCATGTTAGCTTTTACTGTTCTTGTGGAACTTCATTAACTAAGAAAAATGTAGAACATTACAAGTAGATAATTTAGGTTTAGCCACAAGCACTACATATTTGATAGGAATTAGCCACTTTATTTTTTTCAAGTGAACTGGGTGCAGATGCAAAATTTCTTTAAGTAAAATAGTCCCTAAATCCCTTTATGTAATAATTATTGACTTTTTGCTTATAAGAAGGCCTGAAAGTAATGCCTCTTTTTAATTAGTTTCCCAATGACTTTCTTTTTCTTTTTTAATTAAACAATGCCACTGACAAAACTTTTGAAACTAAAGACGCTTTAATGGATATGATCTGTCTAGCTTTCTTTTCCTGACTATATTCATTATAGATGAATCAATGAAAATTGATAAACTTGTGATGGGAAAAAAGAATGTATTTGTATTCATTACAGAGAATTGGAGATAATAATAAAGTGAAATGTTGTTATAGTGAGATATAAACCCAACCTACAGAATCGTTCAATATGAGAATGACTAGATACATTTCATTACCATGATGGGGGCAGCTCAGAAGCGGAAGCCAATAATTTGAAAAGTCTTGAGCACAGTGTTATGCTGACTATACAGTTCAATACGTTAATTGACAATAAATCCTGCTTCCTTCTAAAAGGCACTTGACTAGTCATTTTCAAGATGGTCATGATTTTTTATGATGCGGAACTTTTAATTTACAGGGATGATAAAAATAGATTTACTTTCAGCCACTTGTATTTGATTTAATTACCTAATCAGCTATAAATCATCTACTATTGAAAAAGTAATTTAACATAGATGATATTCGGCTGTCATATTTTTGGGTTACTGCTGGGTAATTTGGTGAGTGGAAAGAGTCTATGGTAAATCATTTGCACTCTTCTCCAAGTTGGAAAGAAGTCTACAAAGCTGACATCCAGTTTGTCTCCCCTTGGCAAAACATTCACTTACCATTTTACTATTTGTTTAACTAGATACATCTTGAAGAATAGCAATAGTGTCATGATAGTGGACAAAATTAGAACTAGATTAATCTTTTAGTATTTTTCCAATTCTTTGCTACTTTCATATTAAACTTGGTCATAAGTTTGTTATGAATCTACAGTGGTAGCTAAGATCGACTGTGGAAAAATAGAGTCTCAACTCAGTAAAATGTTCTGGATTACATGTCTGATGGATACATAGTGATTATATATGATTAAAGAAAGGGAGTGGTTTCCTGTAATAAAGGGGAGACTCTGAAACTCCAGTATGAGAAATCTCTTCCCTGGCATGGTCAGACAGCTCAGACAGTCCCCTTTTCTCTTTGCCTCACTAGGAAATCAAAGTCTGTGGCTTTTTGTGACCATACACTGATTACTGTCCATTAGCTTCTAAAAGGCAATTGTATTGTCACTTGACTACTTAAACTTTTTCTGTGGTTTCTCTTCATAATCAGGATAAAATTCAATGTCTAAGACAAAGAAAACACTCTTACCTCTTTCCCCATTTGACATTTTGTCAATACTAACCCCATATTTGTTCCAAACATTCTGAAAGTCTTTCAGTTCCTGCAAAATTGTAATATACTGGCTGGCTTGCTGAGCAGATGGATGAATAAGTGGTTAAACGAATGGATCGATGAATAAATGGCTGGATGGATAGATGGATGGATGGATGGATGGATGGATGGATGGATGGATGGGTAAGTGGGTAAATAGATGAATGAGTAGATAAAGTAATGAATACTTTTGCACAGCCTATAGATATTTAGCCGGTGTCCTCAGAAAGTCTCCCTTGTTTAAGCCATTCTCATCTGCATCTGATCCTCCAGATCACAGTTGCACACGAAATGTTGAGGCAGCTATGTCACTGATGAAATGTGATCTCACACATGATCCCTGCCTGTTGGTTTAGCCTCATAGGGTTCCTGAGATCCTAGAGGTAGACACCACTGTGTTTGTTGCATGCTATACTTAATTACCTCCGGCTCACAGTCAGGCACAGAATTTCAAGATTCTTTCTTTCCTTATCCTCATATAGGAGTAACCCTTAACATCTGCGCTTTCTTTCTTTACCCTCATATAGGAGTAACCCTTAACATCTGCCCATTAACTGGAGGGGGCTGTAATTCTAGGCTTACCAGGAGGACCAAGACCAGTGACAGGTGTTGAGCTGAGTCAGTTGACAGATCGTCAACTTCCAACAAAAGATGAAATTTCTGCCATGGTAGGTGATGATCTCTAAGCTTAAGTTTTCCCAAACTTCACATTAGTTTTGCAATAATAAAAATGCATTATGCAAAACAGTTAATTTCTGAAGATGTATAATGGAGACAATGGGCTCATTATTCTATTCTATTTGCATGGGCACACAGAATTTATCCTTTTATTTGGCTAAGCTCTATATATTACAATGAGCAAAGATATGAAACTCATGATACCTAGAATATGTGTATATATTTACACCTATTATTGAGAAGAAGATATAATAGCCCAATTATTTCAAACAGATATATTATTCAAAACACAATTATTTCCATTTCTATATGACCTACCCCAGTTTCTGAAAGTAAGCCCATATTTTTACAGAATGACATTAATATGGCCCAGTTCACTTTGTGTTCTGGTTTATTCATTTTATAATTTATTAAAATCATTCCCATAGTTCTATATAGTGTTGATAGTGATATTTTATTTTATTTTTTTTAATTTTATTTATTTATTTTTTTCTTGTTTCAGAACCTTTATTTGTTTATTCACTCATTTTTATGGCCGGCTCAGCCCGCCCTGAGGGCAGGGCTGGCACAGCATGTGATGCCCGCGATCGAACCGTGGTCCCTGAAGCCGCCCAAGCTTCCCCAAGCAGGCGCTTTAGACCACTGAGCCATCCCGCTGGGCCGATAGTGATATTTTATATGTCTGTGTAATATCTTATCATGTTGATCGGATATCATTTACTACATCATTCCCTGTGGATGGACATTTTTATTGTTTCTACACTTTTGTTGCTGATGTTGTTACTGGATATAATGCTATAAACACTAATAAAAGATATTAAATTTAGAAAGTCTGATTAAAATTTGTTATCCAATTTTCTCTTCCTCCAAAATTATTTATTTTATTATCTCAAAACTCATTATGTTCTTAATTGGTATTTTCATTTATTTCATGGTTTTTGTTGTGTCATCCTTCTTATTATTTTGTAATTCCTTCTTCTATCACTTAGGTTTAAAATTACATATAGAATTTGTGACACAGATTTGCTGAAACCCAACCTGAATTCATAGGCTCTACCAACCACTTAATAGCTATGAGAACACAGAAAGGTGATCAACTACTGCTAGCCTATTGTATTCTCATATTCAAAATGAGGGTTATACTGGCCTCATAGTTTTATTATAGAGAAAGCTCTAAGAAAACTTTCACTGATACTTTTAATTTATTTCATTATGTTTGATGGTTTTTTTTAAATAGCCTCAAGGAGAGTAGGACTAGATCTAAAAACTGTAGTAGACAATTATTTTTAGTGTAGTTTATTTGCTTGTTTACTTTGAGCTTTTCTATTTTCAATAACCAAAGAGTGCTAAGCTGGTCACAGACCAGATTTAGCATATCTGTGCCAAACTAGACTTAATAATCTTTCTGAGATGTCCTTCCACAATATTACACAAAACTTAAAAAATGAGCTTTAAAATAAACATCAGCAACTTATCCAATGAGAATATTCCATATTTTTCACCATTGAAGTGATTCATTGAAATAGTCTTGAAACTTTCACTATGGTGAGCAATGTGGTAGTGACTTTGAGCGGAAATATTTCCTTTAAATGAAGACTGTTTCCTTAGGATGAATATTTGCCTTTGGAATAACTTTTCAGGCTATTTAAACATTTTTAACTTGGCTTACTTTGAGGTGATGTTTTTTCTATCATGTTGTATCAGCTGGGCATCCTGGAACAAGCTGGCAACCCCAGCACTTAGGAGAGCTTCAGTAAAAGAATTGAACCATAAATTCAAGACTAGCCTGAAGAAATTAGAGTTTATCAAGACCCTGCCTCAAAATAAGAGAATTTTGGCTAGTAACTCAATGGAATCATCCTGGATTGAATCCTCGTGTGTGTGTGTGTGTGTGTGTGTGTGTGTGTGTGTGTGTGTGTGTGCATGCATACATGTGTTACCAATATTTTTAATAGTTGTTCAGTGTTCCTGGATATACTAATATGATACTGCATGAAAGAGGAAAGAAAATTCTAAAGAAAAGAACTCAGCTGGTTCAGTGAAAGAAGATTTCCATTCTGGGATACATCATATGTTTCTGTTACCATTTACATTTGTCATTTCAGATTACGCTCGTATACCAAATACCATGAAATGTATTGTTTCTATACTTAAAAAGCATCTCTTTTAGTCACCTAAATATAAATAAGACTTATAAACTAACTTGCTAACAGTTATGATGGAAGAAAAACTGAAAAGTATATTTACTTCACTCAAAATTTATAGTTTGGCTAAAATATATTCATATTTAGCCTAATTTTGTCTTGCTTTATGGATTTCAGTAAGGTCAGCTAAACAATTTATTGCTTAAAATGATAGTTTATGTTTAAACTTTTTGGTTTATGAAAAATTTTGCTTCTGGTTTCTGTTATTAAATAATAGTAATTTTAGGCCAGGCGTAATGGTTAGAACCTGTAAACCTATACTGGGGACTCTGAGACAGGAGAATCCCAACAAGTTCAAGGCCATCCTAGGTTACAAAGTGAGTTCAAGACCAGCCTGAACTATATAGCCAGACCCTGTCTCAAAAAGACCAAAAAAAATGTAAATAATAATTTTGCTTTACTCTTTTTAATGAAGTTATTCTAAACTAAAATGTCAAAGAGTGGCACTGTCTAGACTTATAGTTCTTCCAACATCTTCCACACCTGGCCTCTCCACTACCACAGCACTCTCTTCCCACTCCTGTTCTGTCAAATGTTCATTCACCTTTGCTAATGAGCAGTTAATGGACTTTAGCATCAGTGGAGGCAGGAGGGAGAGAGGGCTGCTCAACCGTGGAATGCCCTGGAGTGTGTATGGGATCCTCAAATCCAGCCCTAGAGCCTCTTCCTAGTTACTCCAGTTCCTGGAGCATAGAGTGTTTAGAAATGCAGCCCTATTTTGAAACCTCAGCTCCTCCACTTTATCTGGCTACATACTTCCCTCTCGGAATTGATAACATGCTGACTCTGAGTCATAATGGTAACTTCCTCGTGAACATCTGATGTTGTGAAATTAACAAAGACGAGAACTCCCCAACAGTTGAAGCCAAGGAATGAATTATAAAAATGTTCTTCAGTCACAATCCCAGAGAGAATTGGTTATGAATTAGTAACAGATGGGAAAATACTATTCACTTCCAGCTTTACATAAATGTCTATAATGCTTGTTCTGATCATAAGTTTTTATTTCTTCCAGAGCCTCATTATGATTCCAGCAAGATTCAACATTAAAAAAATAATTTATAAAAAGCTTGGGTTGGCTAGATGCAATTTCTTTTCTCTCTGCTTGTTCTATAAAAGAATAAATAATCCAGGTAAAAGATACACATACCATTTC